>VUQR01035274.1:0-22472 GCA_015108515.1 Hemichromis elongatus | reverse complement strand
TCCAATAAACCTGAATGTTGACAAGCCTTCTCTGTTATTCCAAAGTAACAGAGGATAAAGTGAGTGAGTACGTTTGTGAGCGGATGAAGGTCACTTCTTAGCATTAGAAACACCTAATGCAATTAGCAGTGACAAACTTAGGCCTGTGCTCTGACAGGATGAAGCCAGTTCTCCAAGGTAGTAGAGAGGTGGGTAGGTAAAGGTGCTACCCATTACTATGGTAAATGGCCTGTATTTGTATAACATTTTACTTAGTCCCTAAGGACCCCAAAGCGCTTTACACTACATTCAGTCATCCACACATTCATGGCAAGCGACATTGTAGCCACAGCTGCCCTGGGGCGCACTGACAGAGGCGAGGCTGCCAGACACTGGGGGGCGCCACCGGGCCCTCTGATCACCACCAGTAGGCAAAGGGTGAAGTGTCTTGCCCAAGGACACAACGACCGAGACTGTCGAAGCCGGGGCTCGAACCGGCAGCCTTCCGACTACAAGACGAACTGCCAACTCTTGAGCCACGATCGCCCAAATGGGTGGATTCAAGGCTGTAGCTGATTACTGATGCTTCTCCTCTGAGAATGGTCTCATATATAGGCCCCTCCCCTACACGGCACTGTGAGACCACCTTTCTGCTGATATTTTCAAGGCCGTAGGAAAAAAAAGGAACTAGCTGCTGACCCCCAGTTTGTAGATGACCGTGCATCGGCATAGGCAAGATATCAAATATCTATAACCACAAAGAGAAAACCAGTAGAATAGATTCAATTATTCCATTTTTTTTTAAATTTCAGAAAAGTTTAAAGCCCAGTTTTCCTCATTTTCAAACACACAACTGGCTTCCAGGTTATTAATCTTCTCAGTCAATATATATGAAATGCCCTTGTTTTTCAGGGTCGCTAGACAATACAGCTAATATTTTGACATTGACAAGTATCTTATGTGATTTGATTAATAGATATACTCCGTAGATGAATAAGTAATGAAAATAGTTTTAGCTGGAGCCCTTATTCAATTATAGATTCACATCTATTCTAAATAATTATGGATCATGAAGATTACCCTGAGTTATATAAGACTATTCTACTTTAAAACAGTGGAACATCCACAGAGATTTGGGAAGCCAGTATTATAGACGGCACAGAGGGAATGACTTGCCCTTTAGCTAATGGCTCTCTCTGTCCCTAGACAATCTAGAAGTCTCAGGAACACCCTGATTTGTTTACATGTGAGCATTTGCCTACCTCTTCTACACCCACAGGATAATGTGCGCTGCTGTGTCCGTCTGCAACAGGCCTGGAGATCAGAGGAGATGGCGAGGCAGGTGAAAGTGTGACATTAGAGACCGGCTGACATTCGGAATCATTTTGCTTCTCATTCTTTTTTTCTCGTCTTTCCATAAGAGCAAGATAATAAAACAACACATCCCTGAAGTTAAATATAGTTTTCTCGCAAATAGAGGAAAAACCGCAGTAAACATCACGGAATAAATGGTTTTCTCAAGAAGGAAAAAATAAGAAAAATTGATGACAGACAGAGAAAATCTCTTTCAAGAAGAATTATTTTTATTTGTAGCTCCATATTTTTATCCTACAGCTCAATTACCGTAGATTCACATAATTGAGAGTAAAAATACCCCCCCCCCCCTTTTTTTAAAAATCTTATATGGACTCAGTATGGAAGAGGAGATAAAAGCAATGATGCTGCACTAAAGCCCAGTATGGCTACAAGGACCATATTTATGATATTCCCTCTCTTTGGCATCTTACGGATCAAAAACTGTTGATCATTTGAAGCAGCCCATATACTGGGAATTAGACTAACTAGCAAGGACTCGTACGTACATATGCATCCAAACCAAAAGTAAATTATATAAGCACTGTCTATGAGGTGCATCATTAACACATAATGTAATACCCAAGTGAGGAAGAAAATCTTCAGCACCCACACCCCAAAGAACTCATTTTGTCTCTCTGTTCTACTCTCTCCTTCCCTATGGGATCAAATTGGGTGCATCCATCAAGTTAATTAAACAGAGTGTTCTATAATTAAGAGGAATTTTAATAGGCAAGCAGCAGGAAACAGGTCAGGATAGATTGCAGTGAAGTGCTGAATAAACATGGATGAGAATGAAAGAGATTTAGGAAGTGAAGCCATCTCAAAGCCATACTAGAGACATTCTATATTAAATCGTGGGCCATGGCTACATTACAGCCAAAGGCTATCTGTGTGTGTGTGTGGGTAAACGTCACTACATGCATATACATGCAAGATACCCTTCAAGCCTGCATGTACAATTGCTGGAGTGCCAACGAATGCAAAAGTACTTGTGTGCCAGTTAATAATGAGTGAATGGTAGGGTTGCAATCAGCAGGGGGCACTGTTGTATGATCACTGTCATGGACATTGTTTTATAGGACAAGACTGCCTAGGAAATCACAAATTAATACATCCATCATTGTATGATGTAAGACAGAAGGAACACTGTAGATCCTACAAAACATTTTTGGTGGATAAGGGATCTTAAAATGGTTTGGGACCCTGGGGGCAAACAAACAAACAACAACAAAAGTGGGCATTCTAAGAAAGAGGTTAAAACCCACTGGTGCGGACAGGGGAACAGATGGTGAGACAGCACATAATGACTCTGCAAGAGCTCAGCTCAAAACAGAAATAGGACACTCTGACATTCTCATGTCCGTCTTTTGCTCTTCACTCTATTCTTTCCTTTATGCACACGGTGGGCGTGACTGTTTACCTGGGTTCACACTACTGAACCACAAACATCTCATTTTCAGCAGCCTATCAGGAGACTAAGAAGAGTGATGGGAAATAAGTATAATAATGAGTTATCCTTGTGTACTTGGCTTTAGAGATTTTCCACTGATAGACACATATCTCAAACTGTACAATGAAAACTGACAGCTGAGACGGTTCCACTGAGACACCCTCTTTAATCTAATCTTACAGATTTTAAGTTACCTGACTTATTTCCAGAATTGGTGCTCAGTCCTCAAGTACTACACTCGCATTTTGAGTTAAGTATGTCTGCTGTATTCGTCTTATACATAGGCCCACAACTTCTGCGTTTTATTAAAGTTAAAAAAAAAAGTTAGGCTATACCACTGATAGAGGACATCCATCAAGAACATTATGTATATTTATATTAAACCAGAACTGTCATGATTTTGTATTTTTGATTTTTTTATGCTGTCTTTAGTTGTTGTTTCTTCTTTTAGCTTTAGTTCTCAACCTTATGCTGAGAACTAAACATGAGATTTCTAATGCAACTGCATCAACATCTGAACAAAATTCAACTTGAGAATTTTTTTTAACTTATAAAAAAAGACAAAAAGTTGTGGAATATGACTTCATCTTAAATCATGACTGTGAGCAGTAGCTCTCTATCTCTCTCTCCTTTACTAAGACGTCCCATATTTCCTTTCTCTCTGCACTTTTTTGATCAATAATGCACAGAACAGATTATTAAAATCTTCAATATCTGCAAAGTCCTTACTTAAACGTTGCACATTTATACATTCAGCAATCATGGAGCAACACCGTGAAACCTCCCTGCAAAATGTTAAGACCAGTATTCCCTTTCTTTCAGCTCAGCTTTGTTTCGTTGTTGTTGTTTGTTGATGTCGCTTTCTGCCCCTGTGGGAAATCGGTGACAATTTAGCTGCTAAATGCTCCACTACTGTAACCAGCTATTGTCTAACAGTGTCTATCTACGGTTTGGTGCTGAGCAGGTGTGAGATTTGTTTGTTGACAACAGCTGTTTCTGGCAGTTGAAAAGGACCGCATGGAAGCAGTGAAAAAGGAACCACAGCACCAATGTTACAGCTAAAATCTAAAGCTAAAGCATTTTCTCATCACTATGAAGTTTCATCACAATAAGCATCCAATAAGTTCCATCGTTTGAGCAACATGACTAAAGTTGATACAGTATCTTCTACCTCTTTCTCTTACTATACATTATTAATACACAGGCGAAAACAAGCAACAGGTTCTCTAAATTGTTTCAGCTTCCAATGTGACTTTCAGTGTTTCACCAGTTTGTGTATACAGTCATGTGAAAAATAACATTTTCGCAGGAATCTATTTTGTCTTATGAAAAACTAATTACATCCCGTAACTGAAAAGCTTGGAGAAGCACCTTTAGCACCAATAACTTTAAGTAACTGTTTTGTTTATGACTTTAGCAGACTCATAATTTGTGGCAGAGGAAACTCCTGGGAAGACTGCCAACTGTCCTAAATGTTTTAACGTTTGGAAAATCTTTGTCTTTGTAGAATAACCGACCTGTTTGAACCTGACTGGATAATCCTTCCCAGATTGATGGGCGGCAGCAATGTTTTCCTGTTTGACACTGTGTTAAAACACTCCTAACCAGCAAAACTCCAAAACTTTCACTGTTATAGTGGTGTTCACATTTGCTAATGATCAATGAATCAATCGATTAGCAGCACCTGACTTCTACTTACCCTTTTAATCCCTGTGTAAGAAGTAAAGAAGGGCTTAGTTTTTCATAGAACTGTACAGAGTCCTGTGAAAGTGAAATCCCCAGCATAGTCACATTCACTTCAGTCAAAGATAAGTGCCAATGAAACAGTATAAACATACTGGACATAAGACATGCTATCACCTTGCACAATTCGTTTTTCAAAGTTGCTATACCTTCACCGTGTGCAAAACACTGCAGTAGAAACGGCAACAAATCTCACGTCTGTCAAGGGCATTAAAGCTTTTTTAATCACTAAAAATCAATTAAAAATAGACTTAATCTCAAGACATTAAACTACCTTCATGCTTCATGCTCTTCAGACTCTTTGCAATGACAAAGCTTAATCTTATCTAAATTAGTAAAGTTGATTGTGGGAAAAATACAGGTACGTACCTCTTACATTTGTCTCTTTTATGCGATGTATATAAGATTCATTCTTTTTCTTATTGTTAAGAAAATTGTGAGCATTCAAAAAGAACATAAAGCTCTACAAAGGGATGTTTTTTCCCCCCAATGACAACACAAAGTCAAGTAAATAAAAGAAGGGAAAATAAATTATAGGCTGTTTCTGACCCTCGTTGTCTTAAAAAAGAGCCAATTAAAACTTGATTAAGGATCTTTCCTGCTGGAAATTTTGGTTTTAACACAACAACGCAACACAACATGCTCTGAAACAAATGTTACTGCATTAGTTGCGACTGATCAGTTGTGATCTTATCCATCAAGCAGCTACAGTAAGTAGCTACAGTACAATGTAAAAGGTGAACTAAACCTTCTAGTTTACTTCTTGCTGGAAAAGAGTTCTCACAGACAGAAAACCTGCAGTATCTGTCTATAGTGTTACTGCCTCCATCTATGAGTGGAATAGATGGATAGAAAACAGTTAGCTCTATTGAAATTCCACTCTCCGAGGGCTGTGGTTTAATTACTGATAGGGATGTAATTAGCTGAACATGGCAAGATAGAGCAAGTTTTGTGTGGGAGAAAGAGACTTTAAAGAGTCTGTGCGAGCACAGTGAGGTCTCCATTTAATTAGCGAGACAGCCTATGAGACGGATTGGTAAGAGAGGCTGCAATCTAAGAAGGAAAGGGTGAGGAAAGAGAGGAGAGAAGGTTGATAAGGATTAGGTATGAAAGAAAAGCACGGACACAAGAGCATGAAGAGGGGGAGGAGGAAAAGGAAAATTAAAAAATAAGCAACGTAAAGCCTTCAGATGAAGACAAGGACGGAAACAAAACGAAGAAGATGATTGAAGGTGATAAATCTTTTAGCCCTATTGCATTAGCTGGTTCAAGGCCATGGATAGGAAGACTACTTTAGTATTCACAGTTCATTTAAGGGGAGCTAAGCCAAAACCAAGGCTTGAATAAGGTACACAATCAGCAAATGTGTCTTCCCCAGATAATTTATAATGGATTTGGCTTGCAATTCAGAGGGTTAAATGTTAAATGCAGCGACTGGACTGACTCACCCCAACAGGGAGTTCAAAAATATGTTTGAAATCCATTTGGTTCTTGCTCCTGAATCTTGTCTATTCAGTAATCCAATTCTATTTTTGTTCCATAATCCAGTAGCTTTTACAGAGCACAGATGCTTTAGCATCCTGTGGTCCTGCAGCAAAATAACAGAAAAGCTGCCCTCATTCTGTGCCAACTCATAAAGAAAAACCTATTATATAAATTGGTAATTCCTCATTTGTGATGAAAGGTTAAAATACTTTTTTCTTAACTTTTTTTTATGGTTATTTTCTTTTTTTTTATCGACTCTTCTATCCATCCATCCACTTTCTCCCACTTATCCAATTTTCGGATCGTGGGAGGTCTGGAGTCAGTCCCAGCTACCGCAGGGCAAAAGGCAGGGTTGGCACTGGACAGGCTGCCAGTCTGTTTGAGGACCTAACAGAAAGTGGCGGACAGTCATTCACATTCACACCTAGGGCCGATTTAGAATCACCAATGAACCTAATCTACCAGCAGCATGTGTCGACTGTGGGAGGAACCCACAAAGACATGGAGGAGAACATGTAAACTCAGCCAAAAGGCCCCGCCCAGATGGTGGATTTGAACCCAGGACCATCTTGCT
The DNA here is from genome assembly GCA_015108515.1 of Hemichromis elongatus. Classification (NCBI taxonomy): domain Eukaryota; kingdom Metazoa; phylum Chordata; class Actinopteri; order Cichliformes; family Cichlidae; genus Hemichromis; species Hemichromis elongatus. The sequence goes on along the minus strand of VUQR01035274.1, from coordinate 15,885 downwards.
ATGAGTTAACAGTGCTAAGCACCATGCTGCAGCACATAAACATCACCCCAAATCTCATAGAGCCGTATGGCTGCTCCTGCCAGAAGCTTCTTCCTGTTACAACAGAGTTTTTTCTTCCCACTGTTACCAAGAGCTTGCTTTTACTGATTGTTGGCATTTTCTCTGTATAATTGTTGTGTCTTTACCATACAATAAAACACATCATGCTTTTTTATATTCTGGTATATATCATATCGTATATCATGAGTTTATCGTGCAGCCAACACACTGGCTGAGCAATGCAATGAAATTACAGAGTACTAATTACTGTCTCTCGAACAGAGATTAAGTGAGCTGGGGTATTTCATGTGTGAAACGCTAAGAAGCAATACGATTAACTTGAGCAGAGGGACTAACTTGTCAGAGCTGATGGGGGGGGGGTTTATCAAACATAAGCAACTTACGTGAACCAGCACTGTGAACCAGCACCTTTGTGCATGTAGAAAGAAAGCATGGAAGGGATCAGGCCATGCAGATGCTAAGAAAGAGCAGGGGGAGACAGCAGGCAATCATCAAACACGATGAGGCAAGGATAAATTTGTGTATACTAAATGAGGTAATTCAAAGTTCAAAGTTAGATCTTAGCCTTTTAAAGGCATTGTGAAATTATTCTTTATAGATAGATAGATAGTGCCAATTTACAATTTACAGTAGATACCTCTGGACTATAATTATGTGGGACTTTTATTTGCTTAGTCTTTATTATAATGCATTTTCTACTGAAAGTGTCACTGTTGAATAAACATCTTTACAATTATACAATAATCAACTGACTAACTTACAGTGTCCGGTTGATAAATTCAACATTTTTATATCGTGTGGTATATAAATATACCTGATGTTACGATATCTCTGGTCATCCAGAAAAAACCAGCAATAGGACGCAGGAACCAGGGAGCAGTTGGGCATGAGGATTGCTTTGTGAGTTTGTGTGTAGTTTAATGCACAATAAAAAATCTACCCTGTTGGAGGAGGTTGAGGTAACGGACCGCTGTGTGGAGCTTCACCACTTCTCGCTGTGTGTGTTCCTGGTAATTTACTTCAAGAAACTAGAAAACACACAGAGGAAGAGAAGAAAACATTTTTTTAAACTATTCCAGTAGGTGAACAGAGAATACTGTTTAGTTATTTACAAAGTTCCTCAACTGTTTGTCTTTTTAAACCTTTAATTTCAACGAAGCTACTCAAAGCAAAAGGTTGGCGAAGGCACGAGTTTTAGATAATTAAAATGAGTGAAAAGAAAAAAATAAAGGTGGACATAACTCCTTTCCCACTGATTTAATTTGACTTGGGTCTAAATACCCAGGCAAAAAAAGAAAAGCACCGTGTGAGAAAAAGATCGCATCATAGTTACCAAATCCACAGTTTGTGACTCTCGAGCCTTAAAGGAAGCCATACCCGCACCTCAGCATGATGTCCATCTCTTAAAACCACAGAAAAATATATATACAGTACTATAGGACTATTATGCACTTTGATACACCTCAGGTTCATAAGCCTTTCACAAACCTTTACAACGTTTATGTGATTCTGCCATGGGACCCAAACTTGTCAACAATATTCATCTAATCTACAGCTTCACTCACACTCGCCAGGAATTTGAAAACCTTTTTAATCATCCCAAATAGTTTGACCTATAATAACCAAAACAAGGACATTCCACGTGTAATATCTGACCCTAAAATCACTGATCAGTACAGAAAAGTGAAATTCATCAAAACTATAGTATATTTTTCCAGTTAGAGTTTATTCAGGATCAGTGCCAAATCAGTCACATCAGTGATCGATTTTGCACTGTGATATCTGTATTTGTTTAATTTTCATTAATCGGAGTTAAAGGTATGGTACAGATACGGACAGCTAAATAATTACACTGCATGTTTCAACAAAAATGGAATCATTAGAATTGTACTTGCTGAAATGAGAAATAAAAACAACTAACAAACAACAATTTGCACCTTAGCAGTATCCGTACTGTGGTCTCCTGGGTCTGGCACAGAAAGTTTTATGGAAACGGGCAGAGAGGATACATCCTCTAGAGTCAGCTGCTCGTATAGGCGCAGCAGTCGCTCTCCTCTGACCTGTAACACACAGAAGCTTTTTAAGTCAAGTGAACAACAGCAGAGAGATGTGTCTGAAGCACAGGAATTAAACTGCTGCGGTTTGGATTATTAATATCAGTTAACAATTAAAGGTTGTTTAAAAATAATCAAAATGTTAACAGCTTTCACTAACGTCCTGTCTCAACATCCCTAAACTGAAGGTCACTTGTGTGGTGTTTTGTGGTGAACTTGAAATATACATTATGGAAGCAAATGAGATTAACATTCATATGTATGAGAGTTGCAGTTTATGGGACCTTTAATGATTGTCCACATAACCTTTAGATAACATTTAAAACATTTATGGGATGCAATCATAAATGCATCACAGAGCATTACAAAAAATATGCTAAATAAAGGAATACTATAAAGGCAATGTGTGGTATTCTTGCTCACAACTAAACTTCTTTGTGTAGAAGTTCAGGAAATGCTGACGAGTGGAACAACAAACCAACAAGTAACGTCTACAGACATGATCTTCTCCTCGCAGCTCTGCTGACAAACACACCAGCGCACCAGATGCTCATGAACAACTTAGGAAGCCAAAAAGAAATGTTTTATGTGTAGTATATTGCATATTGAGCTGCAGAATCTATTCTAACACATACATTGGCTATGAGGGCCTAAACACAAACAGTTTCACCTTAGAACTGTCAGAACCAGGTCAGCGAAGCCACCTGGAAAATGCTCCAGACGAGACCGAATGAGGCTGCTGGAAATGAGTACTCCATGTCCTGGAGCATCTCTAGGTTTAGGAGTTGAGATAGTGGGTAGGACACTCTGGCTAGGCAAGTTGCCACCTTTGAGAGTTTTTGAAGTGGGTTGTGAGTTATCAATCTTCCAGTACATCCGGTGTACTCGCTCGGCAAGGTTGGAAAGCTTGAAGTGATATTGATATGACTCATTGGCTCCAAAGCCAAAAAGAGCACAAGGCAGATTCTTGGTGTCCTGTTATTCACATCTATAACAGGACTTAACACTAAGTCAAAATTCATTGTGTGAAAATTAAATAGTGATTTCTAACTGAAGTGTGTGCCTAGGTTGAGGCTGGGACCAAAAGGCCTGTCACTGACAACTGTAGTTCCAGTGCCAGTGGCACACAGGAGGACAGTGTGCATCTGACTTTCCTGTATAAAAATCTCCAACTTGCCCTTGAACTCAATCATTTTCTTAAGGTGTGCAAGCTCCAGGTGGCCCCTTGGCGGTACAGCTGCCTCGCTGGGCAGCTGTACACACCAAAAGGACTCTCTGGTGGTCCAAGGAAACAAAGAATTTATAATCTGAGTCAATTTACAGTGTGAACTCGATGAGCTGAGGTGTTACCACAGAAAGCCTCGCCTAGAAAACAGGGGCAGTGCAGTCCTTCCAGTAGCTCTTTCCATCACTGAAATGTGATGCATGAAAATATCTCCCCTGTGGGGGGCGTTTTCTATAACTGTGCAGCACAAAGCGATTGAGATCCTTGAGAGATAGATGTGTATATCATATAGCTGAATAATCACATCACCTTTTCAATGCGGCATGAGATCCTTGAGTTAGAAATAGAGCAACAGCTCTTTGACATATAGTAAGTAAGACAAAACACATCCCTACTCTGAGGAAGGGTAATGTGTGGATGCACAGTAATTAAGACAAGTGTAATTTATGCAAAAATCAGTTTTAAAATACTCAAAGGCCTTAACAGGAGAATAGCTTTTAAAATAGAGCTGCTGCAACACAGCTATATATATTTATTTTATTTCCCAGCTTTGCGGATTGCTCAATTGCACTTTTCCAAATAAAGACCAGCGTAATGAGAAAACAGATGTAAATCTAATAAATCTCTGCAGTCTTTTAACACAGCAGATAGCTTTTCATTGTGCTCAGCGTAGTGTTCATATATCTGACCAAGCAGTGGCCGAGATCACAATCAATGTTCTGTACAGAAGCTCTGCTGATCTATGGCTGGAGCATAAACTTTTAATTGGGGTTTTGAAAATGAGCTTCCTATTAATGCAGTAAAGCTTGGGTGCTTTCACTGCCTTATAGGACAACAAAGGAAATCAAAATCACTCCAACGTGAATATAAAGATTTCACTACATTTTGACATTCAAAGCCATCTTCTTAAAGGAAAAAAGTTTGATACATATGAAGAAAAATGTGAAACTCATACAGCCAAAACTTGACCAGTGGATGACTTTGGAAGTCACAGATCACTCTCTCAGCATTTGTACAATCGCGGAAAGAGGCTGCTAAAAGCTGGCTTGGACTGGGTCGATACCAGGGTGATCATGGTAAAGGGGGTGGGTGGAGTCAAAAGAGGAGAAAGAGCACAGGGTTGACTCCCCAAGGAGCAAGACGACTGGAATCTCAATAATCGCATCAAACCTGCGGCATCACACAGCTCGATTAGCATTGATTGCTTTTAAATGCAGCACAAGTCAGAAGGGTTTAGAATTCTGATTTGTGCTGTATGGGCTGCTGCTATCAACAGTGCATAAAAACCTAATAAATCCAGTATTGATGGTGCAGTGACTACTGCCAGCCAAATTTCACGTCAAACAGCAATACAGAGCGACAAAATCGACTGTCAAAAAAAAAAAGCACCTAACTCAAAATTCATATTCTGAGTTTTAACTACTTTTGGCTTTCAGTTTTCTAGTTCTTTTGACAAGGAAATTTAAAAACAAAGAAGAAAAGTCTGCGTCTGTAAGGGAATCTACAGTAAAGCAAGTGTGTTCATGTGCAGCCTGCAGTGCCCCTAACGATTCGTCACTGGCTGTCTGAATGTTTCTACACCATATAAGATAACAGAAGCCCAGGATGGACGGAAAATGAAGCCGTTCCCACCGACGGTCACTTAAATGACATGACAGACTGGGTACCTTATGCAATATCCCCACGATCTTCTGTCATCAGGTCTCTATGTGTGGGCTCTCTGCCCGCCTATTGAGCGGGACGTATTGTAATTCTAGGAGAATCTGCATCGATTGATGGCCAAGAGTGCAGAGGAGAAACTCCTTTCCTCAACACTGCCTTGGAGGAGAGGACAGGGTCACACAACTGCAGTTACACAGGGGCTTGCCTGTGTGTGTTTAAAATTGTGCATCTGGATGGTTGTGTCTATGTCGGCCTCGGAAGTATTGAGGTACACTTCCAGTCACAAGTTGGCTCCCCGTGGATATCAGGCAACGCTGATAAGACAGTACTGAATAAGGGAAGAGCTTTCAGAGGAAAGTGAAACACTAAACATGAAAAACCGTGGCTCTCAGGTTGCCATAAAGTTTAGTGTTTCATTTACCATGAGTAAGCACTATAAATGTATGCAAGTGGAACACAACCATTTTAGTTTACCAGGTTTTTAAGACCTAGAAAAATCAAACATATTTAATGCTGAAAATGTCTTAAATATGTAGGGAACAGCTGATGAGTTCATCTACCATTGAAGTTCCATTTGAAGAGTACGAGATAGATGTGGAATCCTAATCAACAGCATGGGTTAATCTACTATTTGTGCATAAATGTTACAACGTTGTAAGTGTAGTAAGTGTAAGTTGATCATTATTAAATATGTCACCACTTGACTGGTTTATAATCGCACTGCAAAAAGAAAACCTCCTATTCTCTTGCGATGGTACTAAAATTGAGGTGGCAGCTAATTATTTCAAAAGCTAACAAAGCAATTAAATCTTCAGCTCATTAATTACATATCCAATTGGATTGAAAATGAATTAGGCACGGGAGCTAAGGAAGACAGAAAGCCAGTACATGAACTGATAGATGATGGGATAGATATGTAGTAAATCCAAGCCTAAACCTGGATCACACCGCTTTTTTTTTTTTAGTGTTTACTGTATGCTTCCAAAAGCTTTAGCATCCTACTACGATTTTTTTTAGCGCATATACAGTTGTGTTGTTTTGTTTTAAAGTGGATAAGAACTTTTTAAAATAAATTTTTACTATAAGTCTACCTGAATAATGCCACAAATACTATTTGTGTTTTCTTAGGTGAGCGTCTGTACCATGCTAGCAGTAAAGTGAGCCGGAATAGGTGACTGGTTATACAGGTGCAGGGTTTTGGCAATGCTCTTCAGTGAGCATCATGTTGAACATAACAGATGTTACTTGAATGCTATTGCTGTCCATCCGTTTATGACCACAGTGTACCCATGGTCTCATGGCTGCTTCTACCAGGATAAGGGCCATTTCTGAATCGAGAAGGGGTTTATTATTCATGAATACTATGGCTAGTTAAAGAGATATCTTCAAAGTAGCACTTTCACACATCACCAAAGCACAGGAAACTGAGGACAAGAAAATGTGTCCCCATTAATCACAGTGTCATTACATTAAGACAGAATCTCTTCATGGACAGCCTGGACAAGAGTGACAATTAGAGCAACCAATAAGTCATTAACTGTGTTTTTGGCAAGCTGTAAGACAATCCTTTAAACAAATGAGATGTAACGTTTTTGTTACTGAGCTTAAGGAGAGTTGCTGTGATGATTTTCTTTACTTTTGGAAAGAGCCAGTTAGCTTATTTTCACATTTTTGGTCTTTATGCTAAGCTAACCGTCTCCTTGTTCCTACTTTGAGTCGACTGAAAAGGAACATGTATGCTCTAATTTACTTCAGTTCTTAGCACAGACATGTAAACGCCATAAATCCAATTTTTGTTGTTGTTATTGCAGCATGGATCTGTCCAACCTGATCAAGCGTGCCGAGGGAGACGAGCGAATTGCAAGGGTTAGTCAACCACACTTTCTGTTCACAGGGTCCAACACTGGAGTGTCCAGCACAATCTCAGGCACGACACACCTATCAAAACAGACAAAAAAGAGAGTCAGACAAGTAGAAGAAAAACAGCAAAAAGGGGTGGAGAAGAAAAGATGTGAAGAGTATTTATGGACCGAAAAGTAATTGCACGGCATCATGCCAAAACTCTATTAATTAGAACTGATTCATAAAAGTATAATGACGGTGATTGCCGTGAGGAAGTCAGATTGCCACTGCCCTATTCTGAATGATGATGCAGGTGACATTCCGTTGTATTATAATGCAAATTAGCTTCTGAATATTTAACACATCCTCCACTGATTTGTCGACACCTGCATGCAAGTTCAATGGACCACATTCACAACTTGTCAAAGCATCAGAACATGCAGACAGCCAAAAGCACAGGAGAGATTACTGGCAGAAAAAAGGTACTTTATTTTATAAAAAAGGATAATGGAAGAGTTTGCTTGCAGGCATTTTGGGTCCCATGGTTATATGCAGGTACACATATACACACATTAAGGCAGGCTGATTAACTGTGTACTTAAATACGTATATGTAGTAGGATTGATGTAGCAGATTAAGGCTCTATTACAGTCTATCATGTAATTTACACTTTACAGAGATTTTTTGTTCCCTTGTTTGTGTTCTTTGTGTAAACACCATTACACCACCGCTTTCTGTCAAACATGAATTTCCTATTAAACGCTAATTTTCTAAGAAGAAGTTGTATTCTATTTTCTTTTGGTAGAGGGATGATGAAACATTGTTATTCATTCATCTTTTTTACTGAGTGTCTTTTCAAATGAAAAACAGCCTCAGGCCACAAAAGCAGAAATACAGAAGGGTACAGCATGATTGCTTGGCGTTATTGGACCACAACTTGAGGCACAACAAAACTAACTTCAGCAACTGAACGTTTAAGTTTGCACGTTCAACACTGTGTGTGTTCACATGTAAACGGTTCTAACATAGCCTCGATAGGAAAAGTCAGGATTTCCTCCCCAACGCCATCAGCATCCATTACTAGCACCGGCCTGTGTGTTGGAGCACACCTACACCTACATTACGTACATACATTCAAAATTCAAGGTCTTTATTGTCACAATACATACAACAATATACACAGTATACAGCAAATACGCATATTTTTCCCAGGTCCAGTTTGTAGTAGATTTGTCAAAGTAAACTTTATTCTCATCTCCACTATATCCAGTGCAGCATATAGAGAGATGAGACGACGAGGCTTTGGTTACAACCTAATAAATAGATATAAAAGCAGTAAGAAAATAATTATATACTTAAGACTAAGAGGATCTAGAGAAATTACAATTTAAAATTTCCAGTTTAGAGTGGTGTAAAGTGACCAGTGTAGCAGCTTGAAAACTTGGGCAGATTTTCTTGGGAGTAAAAATTGTCCATAGAGCAGCATTCATATTAAAGTGCAATAGAGTCAGTTAACAGTTTGCGTGGGTGTGTGTGGTGGGGTTGAGTGGGAGAGCCGGTAGTGAGTTCAAGAGTCTGATGGCTTGTGGGAAAAAGCTATGTCGCAGTCTGGAGGATCGGGTCCCGACGCTGCGGTAGGGTACGGTAGGAGAGAAAAGAGTCCATGTGAGGGGTGTGAGGGGTCAAGCACGGTGCAGGAGGCCTTGCTGATGCAGCGCTTGTGGAAGATGTCCTGTAGCAGACGGAGAGATGTTCTGATGATCTTGGCAGCTGCTTTAACGATCCGATGTAGCTGGCTGAGGTCGCTGACGTTGCAGTTAATAAACCACACGGGGATGCATCTGGTCAGAACGCTCTCTACGGTGCTGCTGTAGAACACAGTGAGAATGGGAGGAGGAAGGTTGGCCTGCTTCAGGCGTCTCAGGAAGTAGAGGCGCTGCTGGGCCTTTTTGGTGATGGAGATGGTGTTGGTGGTCCAGGTGAGGTCATCTGAGATGTGAACTCCCAGGAACTTGAGACTGTTAACAGTCTCTACCGTAGAAGTTTTGTTGTTTTTGAGTCTTTTGGTGACTATTGTGGCGTGTTTGTAAAGGTGTTTATATTTTTCAGTCCTTTGGTGGTAGTGAGTTGAGGGCTCTGACTGCTTGGGGGAAAAAGCTCTAGCAGTGTCTGGCTGTTCTTCACTATGCTGTTCGCACGTCGGATAATGAGTTTTGTCGTAGAGTTGGGAAATGGGTGGGAGAGGGCCTCCAATGATCCTCTCTGCTTTGCTTTCCTCACTAACCACTGCAGAGACTTCTTTTCAGCAAAAGTGCAGTTCCTGTACCAGATACTGATGTAGCAGCAGAGGGCGCTCTCAGTGGTTCCCTGTTAAAATGATGTGAGGATGGAAGAAGAGAAACCGAAAGTGAAGACTTTGTTGGGCTTTCTTCATGATAGTGGTGGTGTTCAGGTTCCAGGAGAGGTCATCTGATAAGTGCACACCCAGGAACTGTTGACCATGTGCAGTGGGGTGTGGGCCATCGAGCTTCTCCTGAAGTTAACAACCATCTCTTTAGTCTTCTGAACATTTGGAGACAGGTTGTTATTCTGACACCAGTCCGCCAGGTGTCGTACCTCCTCTCTGGGTTCAGACTCATTGTTGTTGGTGATGAGACCCACCGCTGTTGTGTCATTTGCAAAATCGATGTGATTTGAGCTGTACTGTGCAGTACAGTCATGTGTTAGCAGGGTGAACAGCAGTGGACTAAGTGGACTAAGCATAGAGGACATCATGCATACATAAAAGGAGACAGGGAAACCAGGATAAGAGAAATACGTGGACAGGAAAACCAGTGTCTAAAGTTAAAAAAGGAAAACAGTTAAAGTTAATAACTTTCACCTTTAGCTTTATGGTTTTAGCCATTACTAAACAACCATCTTGATAATGATGCTGACGGTCAGCTTTCTTGTGTTAGCGTAGCCAGCCTTAGCTTCTGCTTCTGTCTGACTGGTAAAAATGCTCCTCCCTCTGATTTCTCAAAACAAAATCTAGGGATGTATGCTGCATTTACAGTGCACTTTGAAAATGTTTACAATCTTGGTAATCCATGAGCTAATGTTGGCTACATTGTCGCACTATACCACTATAAACTGGTATGCTAGTAGACCTTTACTTTGCTCTAATTAATTGGATTTATCTGACACAGCGTGGACTGAGCCTGCTGCCAGGCTGATCATGAACTCCACAGGCCTTGAATGACTTTGCCAATTTTTTTGTGACTCATATGAAACCTGTCTAAATGAGCTAGGGTACAAACAACTGTTTCTGGGAAACTTATGTAAAGAGAGAGCCAATATGAAAAAATGTGACGATAATAGTTTATGTTATTATGCACTCAAGGATAAAATTCAGGGAAAAATATATCATTTTATTTTGTTGTATTTATCGGCGACACCTTAAAGGTCCGTGAAAATATTGTCTGACATTAAACCGGTCCTTGGCGCAAAAAAGGTTTTCTATATTAGAAAACATAGATTTACCAATTACAGACACCACACGGTGGCCTATAAAGGTTAACATATGGCTAAGCTGCTGCTACTTGCTGTTTGAAAACTGAGTCAGACCTCAGCTGCAGATGGTTGAACACATTGTACATCACTTTGGATCATACTCTGAAGTGACTAAATGCTAACTAATCTCTGCATAATTTGAATATAGATATAATCCAGGTAATGTGAAATAACACTTTGATGTTAATCTTAGCATTCTCTAATAACAGCAGGCTAACATTAATGTTAGCTTAATGACTAATCCTGAACATCTCAGGATGTAGCAGCAGCTTATTTAAACCATATGTTAACCTTTACAGACTAATGTGTGGTGTCTGTAATTGAAAAATCTATGTTTTCTAGTAGAAGGGTGACAAAAAAGTGCCTTTTATTTAGAAGGAGAAAACACAGCAGGACTACAAGCAGGATGTTTGTTAGTCATTTCACATGCTTGCAAATCAAAGTCTACACTTTCGAAACACACTGTATGCATTTGTAACCTTTGTAAGACATAGTTCTCTCATTGCGAGGGTTCACTTTGGCTCGTTTTTTCTACCTCTTGATGATATTGTTCTCCTATGAAAAACTCTTTTAAGTCAATCCTGTTATAGTTGAGCACAAGTTCAGGTCCCATACCTTTACCCTTGACTTTGAGGGGTAGCCGTGATTCACGTCCTAAGGCAGAAAACACACAGTCATGATGAAAGAGTGACAACAAAGCCAGAAAATACAAAGGAAAAGAAATGTTGTACATCAAATCATGGTAATAGTTCCTAGATTGTTTTGCTGTAGCTCCTTTTGTCTTTTCTCTGTGAGAACTTTGCAAAAGCCACAATAGATCTAGTCTTCTGTTTTGTTTTGTATGTTTCTTAGGCTTTTTGCAAAGTGTGGAAATAAGGCACAGGAGTCTCCTGTCTCACTGTCATTGTGCTAGGCTGGTCAGGTCCTCACCCACCGCAGAAAACATGAAAATTAATGTAAATCTGACCTCCGGCTCAAACGACACACATGAAGGCCACATGCAAAACCGTCAGCAATCCTTTACCAGCACTCGGATGACATGACTAAATTTGGGCACAGTGAGTTCATCGTCACTATGGCGGATTCCTTAGGAACAATTGTGCTGTTTCCTTTGATTGAGAATATCACAGAGGAAAAGGGAACACAAAAACAGACACACTGGAGAAGAGCTGTCATCCCTGAAAAAACAAACAAACAACAGACATGGTTTGCTACCCAGACTTGTCTTTCTGTAAGTTGTCTGCTCTAACCCACAGAGGGAAGGAGATTCTTTTATGAGAAAGCTAAAGCTTTCAATTTACAGCAAAGGTATGGGGTGTGCTTGTAGTTGTCAAAGTAATCAATTGCAAGGTTGAAAGCACAAACAAAAGAAGAGTTATCCAGGGGTCTACAAAGGGTTTGGGATCAGGAAACAACTGTTGCTGTCAGTTTGCTGTAAATGTAAAAATACCCAAAATACTTTGGGTTCATTATCTCCTCACTCTTTGTTTATTTGGCTACGTGTGATTGGGTCTTGTTTTTATTTTGTTTTTATGACTTAAATGGACCAAAAGAAGTGGAAAAAATGGGTTTGTACATCTCAAACTCTGCAGCCAAAGTGGAATAACTGTGGATGTTACTGCATTTTGCACTTCATCACTTTTTCATGTTCAATTCAGCAATATTGAGTATCTGATTAAAGCGACACCAAAGGAAAATTATCTTTTACTTTTTTTGAACAGCTAAGCTTTCACACGTGCATGTTTCATCCAGAAGCTGTAAGATATCTCAGTCAGCACTGCAAGGCACACACACATGCAATACACTGCTTTTGTATGTGAAACCTGAATGATCAGAATGTTTTTCTAGCTGTATTGACCTGTGACATCGCAGTATATGGTTTGCTGATAAAGTTTCGCCTCCTCAGGCTTGAAGTTGATGGTGAAATTTGCAGTGCTGTTGGGCCATATTTCCCACTTCTGAACAATGTGCAGGCAGGAATGATTATTTAGTGAAACAAATGCAAAAGTTAGAATACCAAACCTGAAGACGACACCAGCAGAGAAAGGTGGGGGCGGTGGTGTCAGAATGGGTCTTTCTATCTGAAGGTCCCTGAACATGAAAATGTATGATATGAGAAGACAATGACACACAAACGCAGGCTCCACAGTTATGCAGCTGGTCCTCCGTAGCCTGGCTTCTGTGTTCTTGGAGGTCTCTGGACTGCAGTGCAAAGTAATGGACCCCTCACATGGTAAAAGCAACCGCTCCCGCTCTCCTTCTGCCTCCTGCTCAAGCACTGAGCCCTCCCTAGAGGGAAACTGGGAGGGTGAGAAGGTGAAAAGTAGAACAAAGACTGCAGAGGGTCAGAGAGAAAAAGAAGCAAGGAGAAGAACAAGGAGCTGCTGACAGAAAAACGTGACGAGTACCTGAGCTATTTCTGGCAATACATACTGTGATAAAAAAGAAACATAATACTGAAGAGAATTCTACTTGCTACACGTAGAGAGACAGAGCGATCAAACTTGTCTTGTGACAAACATATTTCTCTGTAGCCTGTCTTAAAACATTTTACATTCATCCATAAATAGCTCAGTAAGTTTAGGCCCTCCTCTTGCTGTCTGAACCACACAGGATATTGTTCCTGTTGGCGAGGGACGCTGTGCATGTCCTGGTCTTATCCAACCAAACAGAATCAGGTTCAAGATGGATGTTCAGTTCCTCACAAGACCCATGCAGGTTAATGTACACATCTTCTCCTGAGCACAAGACATTGCGACGTTTATTATGAGACTCAGAGTGTGGCAGACGTGGTGGCACACAGGCAACAAGAAATTTATTTGACAGCTGTCGTGTTCAGTTTGAGTGATTCTATTCATAATATTGCCTGAAAATCAGTGAAAAATTTCACTTCAACGTCTTCAGTGTCTTGACCTGAATGCGGGTGGAGAATAGTGGGAAACCCACATATGTGCACACTGCCAACAGTGATGCAAAAAGCAACGATAACCAGCAACAAAAAATACAATGCAAAACTAGGTTTTGTGTAAAGCAACCAAGAATAAGGCCGTATGTAAATTGAACGAGTGTTTGTTTACATTCAAAACAGAAGGACGGGCGTCTTAGTCTGTACAAACACTCTTCTTACTCTTTTCTGTGTTTGCATACCAAGGTTAAACCTTTTGGTTCTGAACACTTATTTGTGTTTTTTCCTGTCATTTTAACCACATCATGGTGAAATTAGAAGAGATTTCTTGAAAGGAAATGAAAATAGGATTAAGGTGAACTATGGAAACTTGCCAGTCATGATTTCTTTTTACTCTCGGTTTTTGTACCTCGTGCTTTTGGATCAAACACAAAAAATGCACAATGTATTGCAGCAAAAGAACAAGTTCTCTTAAAATTAGGTTTACTGATTTAATAATGATTTGAATGGGATTAGGTTTCACTGCTGGGTGGTGAGTGAAATCCAATGTCTAAAGGATTAGAAATGTGACTCCTGTCTGATATTGGATAAACCTTATCTTGAGGTTTGGACTGGCATGAGTATGCTACTGCTGATACGCGAATCCAACAATGTTTAAAGGAACAAGGATGTAGTTTTCCTAACAAACAGTACCCAAAGTTATGGGGCCATCAAGTTTAAAGCTGTAGTTTCACTCCAACAACAGATATCGAGAAACAGTGTACACAGCGCGCAGAAAGAACGTCAAACGTCTGCATTTCCCCATCTGTAGGGTCTGAATATTGTGAATCCATTTCTTTTATTTTGAACCTCATCTTAATTCTAGCTAACATGAGACATAGATGTTTGAAATTAAATAGAAAATTACACAGAAACTCGACCTGGGATATTTATTTTTCTTTTCCTCATTCAACATTCAGTTTTTCAGGACAGTTTTATTGGTCCATAAACATATAAGTAAATCTAAGAACACTCTTTAAAAGAAACAGAACACAACAGATAAGCAAGTGTGTTTCAGAAGATGAGTGATCCTATTAGGTTTATGCTCACTGCAGACTGCATAGGACAGTTTTGATCCATCTCCACCCAGAGGTTTAACACAAGTGAGGAGAAGTGATTAACTGGCACCTGAAAAGCCTCATTTCTGAGTACCGTGAAAGCTTCACTTGTAGCACAATGTGACTTCTTTAGTTTTTTAACCAAGTGATCACAGCCTTTTTGACCAGAAACAGAAATAAAAATCTACGCTGGTAAATTATATACAATGACTACGCGATCCAGACAGTAAAAACACACATTAGAATTCAAGGAGTGCTCACGTTTGCTTCCACTGGGCCAATTATCACAGAGATCTCCATCATCTACCCAGAGGCAGGGAGAAAGAACAGAAAAGTAGCCTGGCACAGGTCCTCGGGGAGGCCAGTTCCTTTCTTTTACTCTGCTAGAAAGTCTACAAAATGATCTGGTATCATTGGACCGAGTAGAAACAGGAGAAGAAAAGGGAACACACAAGATGAAGGATGAGTGATAGAAGGAAATAAGGCAGCGAGAATGACGAACTAGGGGATCCAGAAAGAAAAAGCAATTATCTCCCAGCATCCGGATGCTATGACAGCAGCTGACAGGCAGGGAGAGCTGCAGCTTATTGCAAAGCTTTCATCATTGCTGTCCACCAGCCGTTCTCCCCGTCGTTTGCTTTCTCTTCACATAATTTCTCTGTGTACACAGCGGTGGAACTTCACAGACGTCACAGCTACCTTTGATTATTACACAAAGTGCAGTGTGTGTGTGTGTGTGTGTGTGTGTGTTTGCGTGCGTGCGTGCGTGTGTGTGTGGGAGCATGCAGCCTTGAGCACGTGTATGTTGTGCTGTTTTTTTAAAAGCTGCTGCGCTCAAGTCCCCTCAGCGCTAAAGCTCCATCAAAGCGGATGCCTCAGTGCTCCCCGAGAGTTGTCCTTCTTTTCATTTAAACTAGGAAGATGTGACACAGGAGAGGGAGTGTGATGGGTGGATGGGGCTGTACTGGAGCAGATGAGTCTCCGCTGACTTTTAAGACAGAACAAGCATTGTCTAACTCACCATGCTGAAAAACAACTCAGCTAAGCAAAACATTTTCTTTTTTAAAGCTGGCATGAACCATTTCAGCCTTAAGTGTTATCGTGCAATGTACATGCAAATCAACACATACTAGCATTCACAGCAGCACACAGACTGTGTCAGCTAGCCTGTGCTAAAGCTCCCTCAGGAGAATAACGACTTTTGCAGCATGATCTGAAACATACATGAGAGTGAGGAAAGGTGCTAAATTAAAAATGATAGTCGGTGATGGGCTGTAAGTGGTGTTCTGGATCGGGGCTGGCTCTCCAACTATAAAAGCTTAATGCTGCTGAATAATGTTGTCCCTCTTACTACAAACCTGCTGGTGTAAGTAGCCACACAGCACCCTTGCTCCTTTAGGGTCATTCAAAAACTGAACACACAAAGATAAAAATAATATATATATTGATATATTAATATATATATATATATATATATATATATATATA
>VUQR01035273.1:43631-82814 GCA_015108515.1 Hemichromis elongatus | reverse complement strand
TTATACACACTCCTCCCTCCTTCTCCCATAATATCTTCACATATTCAGTTGAGTGAGAAAGCTTATTTGTAAGAAATGTATACATAAAGGAAATGTGTTTTTTATTGACATCGCCACTATATGCCTTTTTAAGCATAGCTATCAAATCTATATTGGTGTTTGACGCCACTCTGATTGTTGTCTTTATATAATGTCTTATTTGCAAGTATCGATAAAAATCCTGCTTTTCCAGATTGTATTTTTGTTTCAATGTATCAAAACTAATTAAGTTCCCATCTTTAATCAGACTATCGAATGTAGGTAATCCTTTAACAGACCAACTTTTAAAACATGAGTCCAATTTATTTGGGGCAAAATCAGAGTCACACGCATACCATTTAAATAAAGCCAAGTCCTGTTCCAATCTAAATTCCCTCACAACATTTCTCCATACGTTAAGTGTACACTTCACCCAAGGGTTGTAGACTTTGTCTATATATTTTTGAATGTTTAAGTCCATCAGGACAGCTTGTATTGGAAAAGGAAACATGTTCTCCTCAATATTTTTCCATTGTGCTTTATAACTTATATCACACCAGTTAATCACAGTCTTCAACTGAGCGTCGTCAGTGAATACTCCAGTTGTATTCTAATGAGTATAAGTCCTCTGGTGCCATGTCTTTGATTTCTAAACTCAGTGTAGCTCGAGAACTGATGGAATCAAATAGAGAAGGTGCAGATGTTATTTTAAGCTCATGTTTTCAGAAGAAATTTAAGAAGTGAAAGAACACTGGGGCATGATTTGTCCTAAGGGATGGTTTATTATTATAATTTGTCTCAAACACCTTGTCATTGATGGGTGTTTGTGTAGTTTCTGACCTTTAAACTACTTCTTCACCTCCCATGGATAGAATGAAAGAAGAAATGTTTTCAGTGGTGTGAGACTGGTTTTAGTTGCTCTTTTTTGTTGACCTGCCACTAAAGTGTACCTGCAGAGCACTTGTGCATCTAAAGACTTTGCATATCAGCTACCTACTGGAGCCTATGAGACTGCACCCTGCAGTTGGGCCTCAAGGGTGGGTTGTGGAACCCAATCTCTTTAAACAAGGAAGAAAGAGGGCTTTGTCCCCATCTTATTAAAGGCATTTAAGACTCTGTCTGGAGCTCAGTAGCTCTCTCCAGTTGTACTCCATACCCTCTATAGAGCTTATTCATCATCAAGTTCCTGAGACCCAACTATAGGCCATGCTGACTCAGATTGCGAGGGTGCAGTTCAGGATTTTCACCATTTCCGTGAACTGTCCTGGTTTACGCGGTTAGAGGGGAATACCAAACGGCTGCATGCATGATCTGCAGAAAGCTAACAAGTGGAGTTTGATCTAGTAAATCTGGTATAAACATTTAGATTAAAACCGACGTTTGATGCATTTTATATTTGATGTTCATTTCCATGTAATTCGAAACATAGTTGCTTTTTTTGGCCCCATTTTGTGTCCATTTGTCAAAATAGTTCAAATTTAAAGTAACAATGTTTAGTAGAAAATCGAATGACTCAGTGTGGAAACAAGGCCAACTGTGAATGGGAAGCCTAGTGACTTTGTTTTGGTTGAATTCAAACTCACCAGAGCAGAATCAAATTTAAACTAATGAGACTCTACACTGTGTAAGGCTAAATTTACAGAATTATCATACAGTTGCCACAGTTTCAATATATTATATATATGGATATATTTGGAAAAGGCAGAATTTAAGCAACTGCACATTCAGTTGGCAATATAAGATGCTGGTCAACTATGGGAAATTAAAAGGCATGGGGAAATTGAGAGTGTGTAAGAAGATCATCTTAACAGCATTTTCTGAACTTCATAGAGCAATCCAATCTTTTGCAGACCAAATTTCAGCTTCTCCTTTCTGGTCAGACAAACCAAATGTTTCAGGGAGACACAATATAAAACAAGCTGCTCTGCTATTGCAGAAAATATGTGAACAGTGTAGCATTTCCGGGAAAGTGCAGGCCTTTTTCCCATCACAAACTTTACAACATTTGGAATATCGCTGGACTTCGAAGGCTTTACCTCTCTGACATCGAGGTGTCATGTCTGACTGAGCAGACAGTCTCACCGCTTCTACCACCTTAAAGCACCTCTTGACACGTGAAAACATCCATGTTCCCTCACACAGCCGTAAACCCGGCAGGGTGCTGAAGATCACCTGGCACTGAATGTGAGGCTTGAGAGAAGATCAAAGAGGGCTTTGTGCAAACAAACCGACCTGCCAGCGTATAATCAGTATGCAATGCTGGGTTATTGTGAAACCGAGAATATTTGCACAATTGTCTGAAGAATGGTTGATACTCTCTGACACAAATTGCAGGGTCAACAATGGAACTGATTATGCATGCACCATATGTAGTTATGAGTAAGCCTTGACTAAGAGCTAGATTACATTTACTATTTTTCAAATATTCAAGTTAAGTGACACCGACATTCTGAACACTTTGTCAATCACCAATGAAATGATCCTGAATGTCAACAGAAATGCTGACCAGTGTCACCTGAAGAGAAATCAGTCCTAACCACAGTCATGTCCGGAAAATGCCAACTCCACACATACACGCTTCAGTCGATCAGCATTGTTTTTTATTTGAAGCAAGAACCCTGTTTGGCGATTGCAAATAAAGGTGTTGGGGCCAAATTAGTCAGTTCGCAACACCATCAATATTTATGGCCGTGTCACTGATCTTGGGGAAACAATTAGTGCTCAGTTAGGACCCGAGCTCATAACTCAATAAAATTAATAAGCTAAGATCTTTTAATGTACATTATATTGCATAAGCATCATATAAAAGCCAGTAATTCCGTCCCTGTGCTCCAGAGAAGGCGTTAGCAGGTCTTTTCTGGGTTAATGGCCTATAAAACTGCAGCACTCCATGCGCCACTCCTGTTAAAACCTTGCCCCACATCATAAACCTGGTCACAGCGCTAGCACATAGGTACCCTTCATCTGCAGACCTCTGGTGTGTTTGTGTGCTTCGATATCTTATTAGTATTCATTATCTTGCGGTTATTTGCTGCTGGTCTCTAAATGACCACTTGTCAGGGCTCATTTCAATAATTAATAATGTGAAGTCACTTTGACAAATGTATGCATTCTACTTATTATTCTTTTCCCTGCTGGGATATCACCTAAACAGCTTGTTATCATTATTAGGCCTCCTTACCTTATGTACTGTGAGAATGTAATTTGTAATACACTATACTGACCTCTCTTTTTCTCAGTTTATCTTTCGTCCTTTGCTTCCTATCTGAAGCTAATGGCTTCCATACGTTTTAATATTGAGCGCCTGAAAGGCAGAATGGTCTAAATAGAAGAGGAGGAGGAAATCTGTAGAGGAGCTTCTGTTAAGTGTCTCCATATGTCCAGCAGCAAGCGTCTGCTAAGGGGAGAGGTCTGGCCAGTTTGAGGGGAACTGTCCGGGCTGTGGACTTTCCACAGTGTGATAATACGGCACAGATAAATAACAGAGACAGAAACTGGCTGGATCACCCAACCGTACACTTACACCTTTTGGCCCCTGTCTCTTTTACTCAGAGTAATTCAATCCCTCACTTTCACCTCCAGCTTGGGGGGAAAAAATTTGTCTTTTCACAACTCATGGAAACTCTTTACAACTCAAAGAACTGGTTGAAGTTACGGTAGCTTCCTGTTCAGGGCCTTTTTCAACATGTTTCAGTGCTTTCAACTTTGCTGGAGAAGATTTTCCAATGCTCAGCATTTCATCCCCACTCCGCACAAGGGTGCAGATGAACCGAAGACTCTTCACTTGAAAGCCTCAGGAAGTCGTGGCTTTAATTTTCCAAACATTCTCTTTTTGCAGACTGCTGGAATTTTTAATCAATTCAACTTGAAAAATATAACTTGTCTCCTTTTTTTTCCCTTACCATTCCCTGCTTTTTAGGAGATGGTGCATTTGATAAAATATGCAAGCAATATGATGTGATAAATGAGTTGCTTTCACTTTGCGGGACCCCAGAAAACAGTGGAAAAGTGTAAAGGCGAGGAAGATCACATCCATATCTGGACAAGCAGGCAGAGATTCAGCATATCTCACAGGGCACCCACACTCAGGCAGAGAGAACCTTGTGTCTCACAACACATTGAAATAGTAAACCGCTCAGCATGTCTGCACATCTGTAAATAGCACACATGTAGCACTTTATCCATCTTTTGCTGTTTCTTTAATGACTACATTTGCTCTGTGTCATCTTTCATTACATGGATCTCTGTTTTTTAGGGTCCTCTTGGCCCTCATGGAAATCCTGGTCGTCCTGGACTGCCTGGAATAAAGGTAGATCTAAATTATAAACAGTAGTGACTACCATGACTTATGCCAGAAGATTATTATTTGCTAGTCTATCTAATTAAAACCATTCAAAGAGTAAGACTTTTTTGTTTAACTCCTCTGGTCTGGGTGTCATGTTTCCATCCACCACATTGAACATTGGCACTGTTGTTTCATTTTTATCCAAGCTACACTGTTGGCACCAACAATTACTTTGTTAATAGCTAATAAACAATATATTTGTGTTTTTTGGACTGAGACTGAAGGGTTTTGGTCACTTGCTGGAATCTGTCATAAAATCATATTGTTTATCTTTTCTTGTAAATGACAAGAACACACAACCCTATTTTATCATCAACTGACACCTACAAAAATTATATTTAAAACTATTAGTTATTAGTTGGCTGAGAAACTCGAGTGTATTTTAGTATTTGGTGTGACCATCAGTTGGCCTTGCTAGCACTGAATAAAGTATAATTATCCTTCGGCAAAACTGTAACGTGAACCCCTCAGGGATACAAGTACTTGCAGCCAGACGAGATGGTATAATTAAACTGAAATGAAATGCATGGCAAAACTTTTTATGATACATAAAACATTTCCTTCATTCTCCATATTCTAACTGAGGATATTTCTTTTTTTTCCCTACTCATTCAGTGCTTGTTTGGGATTTTACTTAGTTTGCATGTCTGAGGTCAGATCCTGTTGGCTCCTTCTACCACTTTGAAAAGCCATTTGTTTCCCTTCAAAAGAGAACAGCAGTTTTAAGTTTCTCTGTCTCAATCATTTGCATGTACTTGACACCAACTTGCTCTTCAGCTGATTTCAATTGTCAGCAAAGAGGGTTGCTTAGCTCCGCAATATGTCAGCCTGCTATCATAAAAGGATCTCCTTGTTTGACTTTGTTGGAATAAAACGGAAATTGCCCATACTTTACGTTCATAGCTAATCCATTTGAATGCATTCAATTACAGCGTTTTCCAAAACATAACTCATATCTTGGTCTGGCTTGCTATAACTGTGAGAAAAAAAAGTCCTATTATATTTTTGTTAGGTCTTATTTTGTAAATATGTGTTATCTGGAACAGAAAACCTGAGCTGGCTCATTTTGAGTCATTTGCACACAACCGTCAAAACAGCAGACTGTCTGATTTGGCCCCGTTTGCTGCACTTAGAAAAACCGAGCCAGTCAAATGAAAGTATGCTATGCTGTCTTTTTGTTTGTTTGTATATTTAGATGTAATTATGATAAATTGAAGCAAAAAATATTTTCACTTACTCACTACTGTGAGTACCCGACCATTAAGCTTAAAAAATGGAAAGGAAGGAATAGAAAATGGATAAATCAGCGGAAGGTAAAAGTGCTTATTAAGTTCTTGAGCTTGCAGAAGTTATTAACTAATTCCACTTCTTTTTCCACTTAAACCCTTCACATAATCTAGTTCAAGGAGAGTGAAAAGACAGCGCTTGTATATAAATGTTGCTCCCTGCACTGTAAAGGAATCAGTCTGGAAAAAATGCAAGAGGTTATTTAGTGCCAAGTGGTAACTGACACAAACATGCAAGTTTAAATGGGTCGATATACTGTCAATGGGGAATTATCCAGTATAAAAATGAAATCTGTACTTTTAAAGTAATGCATGACTTTCCATCTATGCTCAAATGCTAATGTGCTGTTGCTATTTGCAATAAGAAGTTTACTTTCTTTGAAAACAGGCTTTGGTTGCAAGCTGCAATGTGCGTCATAATACAGGATGATTTATTTCCACACCCAGCCTTGGAGTCAAATGTAATGTGTTGCAGCATTTGCAATCACCTGATAACAGTTGTTCTTTGATTATAGCCTTAACATTTGGGTGCTTTATCACATCACACGATTATTTACATGATAACCACTAACACAGGGAATGCTATACTGTACTTCTACTTGGACATGATTGCATAAATTACATGGCAGTTCTTTCACTATTAAAACTGAACACTGAATGCTGACCCAAACTGCACTGACAGGATTCCCACTGCCCGAAAAGGGAGAAGAATGTACACAGTCACTCCCCATTACTTCCCCCTAGCTTGGTGTAAACTGAGTCACAGGAGGGCATAAATGGACTGCACAGTCACGTAAATAAAACGACTAGCCTTACCAATAAGTTTGATGAACCCATTGCTCTTTGATTATATAAGTCTAAAAATAAAATGCAAAGTTCTCTGCACCTCCCGTCTTCAAATTTGTGCAATAAAAAGCTCTTGCAGACTAAAACATGTTGCACTCGGTATGAAAAATTAATAGTCCCTCTTTTTTATGTTCTAGGGACAAAAAGGAGATCCTGGACTGTCCCCCGGTCAAGCCCCAAAAGGACTAAAAGTATACACATTATCACATTTCCTTCTTTAAATGTGTTGGATTATCCGCAGACATAGGCATGTAAATATGTTGATAAACTGAATGTGACCTCGTTTGGCATTTTAGGGAGAGCCTGGTGTCACGGGCCCCCCTGGGCTGCCTGGCCAAGATGGACGAAAGGTAAAACGGCTGCTTTGGCTCACAAACTGAAACTGTATATTTTTTTGTTTGTAAATCCTCCAGGAAGTAATTAATTGCATCACAGTTTACTAGTTCTCTTCCATATGCATGAAAGTTTATATTCATGGTTTCTATCCATTCTTTCTCCTTCCTCAGTGTTTTCACACATAAATCAGACACATCAGGAATGAATGACTGACTCAGTCCTTCATAATGAGGATCAGTAAATCAAATGAACGCTCTTTAGCTCGCTTGCTTTTGAAGGTGGAATCTGTCTGTCTGTGTAGGGCTTTCAGCCAAACGTGAATGTTTGAGTTCTTGTTTGGAAAACAGCCGAACATAATGCAGAAGTCAAGGAGCACACCTGTGTTCTAGCTCCCCACTGGCTTGGAAAATGAAATATTTGAATACCGGGCCTGTTACATCATCTGTGTCGCAGGCCTAAAATATAATGAAGGCATCTGAGGGGAAAATAAAGATCGCCGGGTGAAAAGTTTTACATGGTTTCTCCGGTTGTTATGTCATTCACTCTGGAGAGCGGTACTTCTATTAAAGTAGGACGACTTATGAATGTGGGTTAGCGCTGTGATCTGGTCTTGTTCGCAATCAGCATTATTTAACGTTCTTTGCATGCCACTGCGCTGGGTTATCCTCACAGAGAGTGACGGTTAGCAGAGTGTTTTCTCAGTGGCCTTGTTCATTTTATCTTTGGCCTTTTCCCAAGACCCTCACAGTAATTACACATCTCAAGTGGTCTGGCACTTGTCGGGATTTTTTACTATGCACAGTGTACAAATAAATGTGATCGGACTTTTACATAGAATTTGTTTTACGATGATAGTTTTGCATAACTGCAGTACTTTTTTCCATCAGTAAAAAAGTTCAAAAGTAGGAATAAAGTGTGTCTACCTGACTTCTCTCCACTAGCAGCGAGTCCCAGACCGAGCCCATAAGCTTTTCAGTTAGTTTCTTAATATAAAGAAAAACTTAGAATGTCACTAGCCTCGCCCTTTATTGGTTAAAGAGCCTGCAATCTTTGGAAATGTGTCAATGAGAAATGTTGATTAGGTTTGCAAGTTGTCCTTGCCAGGGTTTCATCTAATTCTTCATTCCTAACATCAGCAGCTAATGTTAGAAAAATGTTTACTAGCCTTCTGCAGGGATGGCTCATTCCAATAAACAGCAGACCTCACAGACACTTCTTTCCCCTAATTTCCAAAGCTTCCTCCAGATTCAGTAAGAATAAACCTCAGAAGCTGCCCAGAAACACTGTAGGACCCACGCGCTCTGCTGAAATCCAGATGTATGATATTCATATTGAGTTTTTCAAGGAGGCGACCTGCACTGCCTACTTAGCAGCAGAGAATCTAAATAAAGAACTGAATTAATATGGTGTTGAAATAGTTTGAAGTGTTTACAGGTTACACACTGCTTTCAGTCTGGATAAAATGAGACAGAAGAAAGGAAACTTGGCAAAGAGAGTTAGAGATGAGTTACCCGACGGGCTGTTGCAGCAGTAAACAAAGTCATAAAAGCTTATGGAAGAAAATCCACAGACAAAGCTTCTTTTAAATTGCACTTGACAGTATATGATCACACTGCTCCTCTTGTGGGCAGCTCTCAAATTTATACTCTGGTGAAGATAGAAAGAAGTAAAAGCTACATCGGTACAGTAAAAGGTCAGAGAAAGGTCAGGAATCGGATGCCTGAAGAATGCTAATTAAAAATGGCTGTTACACAATCTCAGAAACCCCTTGTAAGCAACTTTTGTTCTCATTGAGACGCATGCACACACACACACACTCGTGTTCTCACTTGGGACCCAATAATACGAGTGCAATAATGCTTTGGCGGGAGCGCCAGCAGTTTGTTATGCAATCAGACAGAGCTGACTGTGAAAAACCATCTGGTGTGCTCAGTTTCCCCCCATTCAGTTTAGTAGTGGGGAAGGCTCCAACTCAGAAAAAAAAGGAAGGCCTCTCCTTGTCTTCTGACTCATGGAACATGGAGTCATGGGAAAAGCTGATATTCTTTCAGCTGATTTATGGTAATTTTGGTAGGCTGAGAGCATCCTTGCAGAGGCTAAATAGCTGTAACAGATCCTCGGTTCTTGTTCTTGTTATAAGTTCAGGTACGATTCACGTTAAACTTAAAAGGTCCGTGTCTGTGCAACAAACTGCTGACAGCCCTACAAAGTATTAAAATGCAGTTTGTATCCAGCTAATAAAAACAAGGCAATCAGCTTGGCTCACCCGAAAGACACCAGACACCTCATTGCTTGCAGCTGTTCTTGACTTAGATTATTTTTTTGATCATACTAAGTAAAGAAAAACTCCCTGTAGTGCACTTTTGTATCACAATTATGCTGAAATTCCATCACCTGCCTCAGATGAACCTCGAGGGTTGCTCTTTGTCTGTCTAACCAGCCTGTAAAGCGATGACCTGTCACAGCCTGATGGACGGTTTTCGCTGAGTTTTCTGCTCAGTCCCTTGGCTTTTTGCCAGAAACAGCCTTTCTCACTGTGGGAAATGTGTAAAGATGTAATGGGAAGGTTGCCTGGGAGTCAATCAGTGGTCTGCACTGTAAAATAAGAAGGGACTTGTGCATGTGTGTGTCAAACCCAAACTCTGCAGAGTACCGATTCTGAACCTGCGTTCCATTTACACAGCTAGCTCTGATGATGGCACACTGCAACAACGCGCAACGTTTTATTAGGTGTGCTCCTCCACATTTGTTCCTTCCTGCTCTGCAGCTCCATATAAAATATTCTCTTACCTTTATTTGCTGATTTGTCCAAGAAAGAAGCCCAAGGCTTGCCAGGTGGGATTAGGTTTTTGTGTTATAACAAAATTAAAAATCTATGGAAAGAACAATGTATTTTTTGTCTGCCAAGAACAATCTGTTACTTATTCTTCAAGCAGCGGAGACACTGCTGCTGCTTCGCTTTGCCTGTTGGCTGCAGGGTTGATCTGGTGTGAGTTACACACTAACTGTTTGCTCTTCATGAACAGGAGGAACTAATGGAGAGAGTGATACCTTGCCATCTTTTTTCTCACACAATTCTGCCAGTTTGTGTCACACAATGGATTTACAGAGCCGTGAAAGCGGTCCAAATTTTTTCTTTAGCCCACATACGACACGCGTGCACAGATTTCTTTTCCCTATTTCTACTGTACTCAGCTGTATTGGCTGTGCTGGAAAGCCCAGACACATTCTTTTGTTCTTTTGTGGCTGCATTGCTTTGGCTCCAGCAGGAGACTCATCTACCCTCGAAAATCCTATCAATTATTTCCATCTCTCAGCACTGTGTGGCTTGTCTGCAGATAAATAGACAAATAATCAGGAGTTTCACAAAACGTGAATATAACAGTGTCTGAGAGAATTACTGTGGCCGATTGGCTGACATCTGGCTTTGATCTGTGCAGAAAATCTGAATCTCAAAAAGACAGTTGCCCTTGAAAGCGTGCTTATTTCTTTGTGAGGACCTTTTGAACTAAGACACAATCACAGAGTATTGGTAAAAGTCAGCTCATGAATGTTCATGAAGGAAACTTCAGTGAATGCATTACTTTGTCTGCTTGTTTAGAGGATGAGTTCTTACATCACGATGACATAATAAACTTTAGTTTTGTTTAATTAGTTTGTAGCTGTGGGATAGCTCACATTTCTAAGATGTTGCACAAGGCTTTTCTTATTATTTTGTTTTGGTTTTTTTTACATTTTTTATCAGTTCAAGATGTCAACCTGCCAGCCAGATTTTACTTATCGGCTGCATGGCTGTCAGTCTCAGTCTTTCTCAGCCTTTCAACCCAGACTCATGCTGTCCATTAATATTTACTATCTTTGGACAACCAATGATTAAAAAAACACAACAACCAACCAACCAAATAATAAAAAAAACTTTACTTTAAATTCTAACGAAGACTCTTTTCCCAAAAAACACAGAACACACCAGCTCTTTCTTTTTTTTACACAAAAAAAGTCAAAAGTCAAATTACAACATTAAAATGTGCCCAGCTGCATTATTATTATTTTTTTATCAAGTGGCATTTTCCTTCACCGAGGCCAGCATGAACTAAGTAAAGAAAGCTTTAAAGTTGACCCTTTTCATCGATACTACCACATACCTCAGAGGATGTTTGTGTAAGGAGCATTTTAATGTCCCTTTTTACACTCTGGTGTTTGGTTCGAGGGTGCTTTGCATTGATCTCTTGATGGTGACTTTATTTACTGTAAACACAGCTACTAATTCCTTCTGTTTCTGTCTGACTGGTTTATTTGTGCTGCTGCTGTCAGGCCAAAACAGCTTGTGGCTAATGACTTTACACTTCAGATAATAAACTTTTTCTTTCCCCACAGATGACTTCATGTCTTTATTTATCGCCGCAGATCTTGATTGTGAAAAGATTAATACATTTTGTAGCCAGCTGGCAAGCTCATTTGAGATCACAGGGCGTGAAGGTGACCATTAATTACCCTTTTGGGTTTCACGCATTACTGCCTAATTGGTTTATTGGTTTAATTAATGCAAGATGGTACTGAATTGTTTTGTCAGAGTGCAGTGGTGGCAATGATTACACTAACCCAAAGCCAAGCAGCTGTGCCACAACAATAAATAAAATGCCATTGTTCTTTTGTAGAAATGGTTAAGAAATACCTTATTCAGGGTTCACCAGCCAGTACAGCTGATAAGTGGTTTATTAGTTTCACATTTATTACGTTTGCTTGTGCTGTGGAGCCTTTTAAGCTAAGCCTTCCAGGTTTTTATGAAGTCATTTTATTGAACTTTTTTTTTATAGGAAAACAAAGTCAAATTTTCTCTAAGGCATCTGGAACTTTAGCATAATTTAAACCCCTGCAATGTTAACTGAGGCACTCTTGAATGCAAAGTGATAAAAAGAAAAAAAATAATAAAATAAATTGAATTTGACAAGTGACCATTTAACTTTTTTCCCTTCCAAGATAAACAGTCTTTTTGCTCCAAGGCACTTAACATTGAACTTCCTTGTGGAATTGTGACTGGAATATTATATAGCACAAGGGTTTTACTTAGTATTAACTGTTAGTATTAACTTTTAACTTGTTGCTTTTTCGTTTGTTTTTTGTCAACAGGGACAGAAAGGATATCCTGGTCCTGCTGGTCTCCCAGGTGAACCTGTGAGTATTGTTTACAGGAGCATGGTAACAGTTTAACGTCATGCACTGAGAATAGGTTTGATTTTCTTAGCTGTCACACAGTGTTTACAGGGAGGAGTCCATTTGATCCTTCAGAATGAAACAGGCGACTAGTTTGATCTTAGTGTCAATATCCAAATAAAGGAGATGGTTTTGTATTATTGTGATGTGAAAAAAAGAAAGATTTTCACAGTCCTGTGAAAAACTGAATACAAACCGTGATTCATTAGCTTGTAGAACCACCTTTAGCAGCATTAGTTTGAAGCAATGTATCTCCTAATCAGTCTTTATTTTCTTGTGGAGGAATTTTGGCCAAGCTTTAGCTGTCAGAGAGCTGCCTAAGTTTTGACTCTTGAATGTTTTTGGCATACAGAGGAGTTCATAGTTGACTTAAAGACTACAAAGACCCAGTTTGTGTGGCTGTAAAAGAGGACCAAACCATTACTCCTCCTTCACTGTGCTTGGCATTTGTGCTGATTTTTACTGTGGTTGGTTTTCACCAAATATGAAGCTCTGCATTGACACATCTCCACTTTGGTCTCGTCTGCCTAAAAGTCTTTGATCTAGAAATCTGGATTTAGATTTGACAGTGCATATATCGTGATCATTTCTGCTTTCATAAAAATGCTGGTGATCAATTAATTATATGCATTTGATTAGAAGCACCTGGCTGCTACTTACTCTTAATTCTCTAGTAGAGTTGTACTGTACTTATTTTTTCTATAGAGGTTCATAGAGGCTGTTAAAAGGAGACTCGGAGGCTGTCTGTTGTTTTATAAGATCAACGTATTAACTTAGCAATGTTAGTTTAATGTTTAAAGTTAGTTTTTTCAAATATTGATTTTAGTTAAACTGAAGTATAAAATGCATTCACCTTATATTTTTTCAGCCTCTACTCCATTTACTTTTATACTTGTGACATTTATATAGCATTTCTATAATATTTTTTTTCATGTATAATATAAAAAATGTCCAACCGCTGCTGCGTCTCTTTCTCTGCCTGTCTGATGGCTGCAGCGTGTGTTAGCCGTTTGTCACAGTATGTTTACTTATCAAGTACAAGAGCCAAGAGTCTACAGAGACAACTCCCATAACTCTAAAGCATTTCTTTCCATTTATAGTAACAAAACAGGAGAAAGGGAGAGTGACAGAGGAAAAATATTAGTACAAGAGGCACAGACGGTTCATTAAAAAAAAAAACATAGCAGTGATGATGACTTTACACATGGCGATTGGAGATGTTAGATATCAGTCATTCGGGAATCTTGGCGGGAAAATAGTGGGAGTTTTTTGGCAGAGGTGCAAGTAGGCTAAATAGTTTGAAGACTCTAGATCATTCCCCTCCCTAGTCCTTTCCTATCTTCATGAATATAAAACCTGTGTAATATCTCTTAGAAGACTCCATTGTGTCACAGTAAATGGGAAAAAGGTTTAAAGTTCTTTCTTTTTTAAGCACTTTTTTCAGATGATGTATTTTTTCTGTGGTAAGCATGTAATTACTGCAGAAACTCCCGATTGAACGTTAAGCTGATAGTGAAGTAGTTAACTATATTTTTTCTTAAAACACTTATAAATGATATGTTTTTATAAATGCAACACTTGAATGTTTTTACATGCATATTTTTACTAGCTAGAAATTTTTAACTGCTTATTGACATATTACTTCCACCCAGAGGTTAACTAAGTGTGGACAATGGGAACAGTGAGGC
This sequence comes from Hemichromis elongatus, assembly GCA_015108515.1. NCBI lineage: Eukaryota > Metazoa > Chordata > Actinopteri > Cichliformes > Cichlidae > Hemichromis > Hemichromis elongatus. Next base: position 69,084 of record VUQR01035273.1, on the reverse strand, counting down.
TTGTAAGAACTAGATATTTTTTTTATGTGTTGCCCTCTGGAGTTAAGAATGTGTGTAACATCACTTCTGTGGTTGCGTAAATGTCCTGTGAGAGTGTGTGTGGGTGCAATATTTGTAACAGATAATTAAATATACCATTTGATAAAGCTTAGTAATTGCTCTTCCTTTGCTCAACATATTTGGCTTGTTTTTTTTTTTATCTTAACCCTGTGTTGTGCAATGTTTCTTACTCACCAGTGGTGCCTGCTTTATTTTGTGCACTTGTACAGTCTAATGCAAACCAATTAATATTAAATCTCTGTAATGTACTTTTGCAGTTTCTGACATCGAGGAGATAGTTATAGTTTTAGCTCTGATGTTCTGGTTATTGATGGCATTTTACTGGACTGCAGTATATTCTAGAGTGTTTCTAATATTGAGGGGGGCTGCTGTTTCTCTGATTTATGGTTTTTAATGACATTATCCTTCTGGCCTGTCCTTCTGTCTTAACATATTAATCCAGTTTTCCCAGGAATCTGAAAATGCAGAAACCTCAGTATTAAATAATTACGGTTAGCTTTAGGAATACTGTATGAACAGCCTGTAATTTGCATTCCTTCATTAAGTAATTTTCTTTTACCATTCCCATATTTACATAATTACATGTTACTCTCTGATTGATGCATTTCATTTGGTCTCACCACAATGAAGGGATGACGTATGCATTATACATTGTGTTGATAAGGATAAACATACCAACACAGAGCTGTGCTCACAGTAGTCTTAACAGCAGGCAGCTTGACCGCATTATAAAAGCACTTGCTGTTGGATTAATTGAGTGGTTCGAGTGGCAATGTCTGTAGTGGCGCCTCTTTCCTTAGGCAACTCGACTAAACAATAGGTCTCTATTGAAAAGCTTAGAGGTTTTGAATTCCTCTATAGGACCAACTGACTGTTGTTTATTATTGCATAAATATGTCTGCTTTCAGTTTTAATTACTCTGTTTCCTAATTTTCTACGACTGCAATCAGCAAGGCTGCAGCAGAAATCATTTGTGCACAAAAGACACCCTTATTCTAGCAATATTTCCTTTCCTCAGCCTCTTTTCCTTCCTTTTCCTGCTTTTTAGTCTCTTGCACTCCTCTAGCACATATTTGTCTACTGTCTCTGTCTCCACAGGGGGAGCGGGGAGATGATGGAAGCCCCGGGGCAAAAGGCTATCCTGGCAGGCAGGTGCAGTAACTCTAGAGTTGTGGCACTGGTTGAGCAGGGACACACACGCAGAAATAAAACAATAAATGGAAGCCGGCATATCTTTTCTATTGTGAAATCAAACTTTTTGAAAAATTAGGGCTGATTTGGGACTTTTGAACAAATCAAATTTTATCCTGTTATTTTTACTTGCTGTCAAAATGATGAATATACTGAGAACTGAAGGACTGAATTTTTATGTTTTCTTAAGCAAAGGAATAATTAAACGTAATGATACTGGATGCTGGCAAAAGTAAAAAATTTCCACCACCGGCGCCTCAACAAAAAAAAACCCTAATTTGGTAAATCCGAATGAAAAGTGTCTAGCTGCTGATTGAAAAGAAAAACTACCTGTGGTGGAATTTCAAATGGATGCCCCTGGTGTTGTGAGAAAATAAAATGTCAAAAGGGTTTCTATCTTAAGCGATACCCTGAAGAAAGAAAAGGTAATAAAAGTGTGACTAATGCCACATGTCCCTAGGTACACACACACACACACAATAAAAGCTTCTTCTGTCCTTTCAAACTCTGAGCATTATCCCTCGCTTCACTTCTAGGAATAGTCTAACTGAAGAAGTCAAAGCTGGGGAGCATTAGAGTTTCTCCACATTAAAAATCTATTTTCTCTCAGCTTTAAAGAAGTTTAAACTCCAAAAACAACTGGCTTGCTCTTCCCTCATTTACAACCCTTGAATGTTTAAAATAACTTAGTGTTTCGGCACAGGTCTCTGTGTTTGCCTCTGTGCTTAAGTTCGCTGACTATGTCAAAACTCTGATCCCCTATATGAACTTAGAGATGTGTAGTGGATTAGGTTTTAGCACCCCCTACCATCTGTAGACTGGGAATCAGGAGGAATATATGACTAAATATAAGACTTTAAACTTTCCTGTTGGGAGCTCTCCTGAGCAGAAAGTTGATCTTTACAGTTGCAGGGAGACACGTTCTGTGCTGGTGGATTAGACGACAGCGTCTCTGGGAAACCGATGTGAATGCTGCTAAAGCATTAACATTGCAAATGTCAGGGTTTATGCTATACAGAATTTTAAAGAGGATACAAAATTATAGTCTGCTAATTGTTAAGCAGACTAGTAGAATATTTAAATTTACTTATATGGCATCTGAAATGAATGCAGCTGTTTGTAATTACTGAAATATGTTTTTTATCTTTCACATTTAGGGTTTTCCTGGACCTGCAGGAAGAATGGGGATAAAAGGGGTGAGGGTAAGTAGATGTCGCAGTTGTTCCTGGTGATGGTGTGGGGATGGGTGTTTTTGTGAGACTCCTTATGGTACTTTGCAAATCTTTCACCATTTCTTCGTGTTTCCTGTTCTTGTCGTGCTCCCTCATATATGGCAGCTACTGATGGCTACAGGGGAGAGCAGCATGTTTCTTCTCTGTTGGACATTTTCTTTCTTTAAATGAGCTGTGAAATTCATGCTAATTTAATTACCTAACCAGTGTGGTTATATAAAACAGGCAGTTTCATAAACACCACTCATCTTTCCCCGTTAACGCAATGATAATGAAAACAGATGGTTTTCTTCGTATATTTAAAGTATGTTAGAGTCAATACAGTTTTTGGTAATGCTAGCCAGAGATCATAAAACTTTATAGCTCTGCTACATAATGCATCCAGATGTAAGCTTCTCGTTTTATGTCATTGTTATTTCTAATTTTCCACCGAGCAGGTTTGGCACAAAGATCTCCGGAGATCCCTGATGTGAGGGTATGTGCCCTTGGACTACATCGTGGAAGCCAGCACCATGCAGTCCATGGGCATATACACTTGCTTCAAGGTTTGGCTCTTCGAGACCACTCGGCTGTAACAAAAACCCTGCAGCACTGTTGCAGATGGACCCATCACAGCTGAAAGCTTTATAAAGATTGTTAGACACGTGTTAGTGTTACTGACAGTCCTACACAATGCCCATCATGTCTCCTCAGTCTCATCATGTCCCCTTATCCACCTCTTGCTTTTCCATCTATCTTTGCCTTATCTGTTCCTCTACTCCATCTTTTATTTATCTCTCCAGGGTCACATTGGCATCCCTGGGCTTTTTGGCTTTCCTGGTCCTGATGGCGAGAGAGTGAGTATTAGTGACTTTGAGGGAGAATACCCACTGGGCTGCATTATGTCTCAAAAATCATGAAATGGAAATGAGACCCTGTGGGGAGACTTCACTAAATCACTGTTCTATGCCTAAAATAGTGCAATACTTTGCAGAATGGAGCCTTACGCTGCAACCCAACTTCTCACCTGTTGTTATGTAGTTTAAATCCATAATGTAGTTATGGATTTAGATTTACTTGAATAAAGGCATTAGATTGAAATACTAAGACCACACTAGCCAAACCTATCCGTTACTCTTGAGTAAAAACAATTAATGTACAATCGTGTATCCAATAAGTTGAGCTTCAAATGTGTTATCTGATGAAATAACCTCACCTCAAGGTCCAATTCGTAGCTCTTCTGTTTATCAGAAGTTCCGATTTCAACTTTTTCCTGAACACTTCTGAGGATCATGACGTAATAATATGGAAAGCTACAGAACAGCTGTTAAATGGACCCTTTGAGATCGTTTTGTCATCTGCTAAAACCAACCCTGAAGGATGGCATTTGAATCTTTTACCCCCATCCTCCCAGAGCTGGTCGAGTTCCACGAACAGAAATGGCGTTCTCTGCTTTCAGTCAATATTTTTGTTCTTGGTGTGTGAGGAGCATCAAAACTACACACAGCCTGACAGATTGAGTCTTATCATTGAATGTTTTCTAGGTTTTGAAATGATGTACTCTTCTTCTTATCTATTTCTTTCCTGTTCCTAGGGAATTCCTGGTGTTCATGGGAAGAAGGGCAAGATGGGTAGGCCGGTAAAGTTTTCTCTCAACATACTTCTCAGTTATTAATGTAGCCTTATGGCAATGACAGTGTTTGTGATCTATGGGACCTTACTGCAGTGCAGAGCTACTATAAAGCCCATTAAATGAACATTATTCTGACAGAGACTTCAGTTCAGTGTGAAACACCTCCTGGCCTTACTCGTAAATACATATATGAAGCAAAAAAGCTCAGCCTACTTCAGTCTAAGAGGAAGCATAGACTCCTTTAGTAGATATCAGAAGATTACAATCCTATTCCCACTAAGCTTATTGCTGCTTGAATGTTAAAAAATGCTATCCCTGTCTATAAATCTTATGATCAGTACAATTAATTTTCTCTGACTGAAGTTGATTAGTGCTTATTACTGTTCTTGTGTTGCGTTAGACTGATATACTAATACAATGTGTCAGTTGTGGGTTTGGCCTTCTGGAAGCTCAATCCACAGACGAGAGAAGTCTATCGTCATTGGCGCCTGGAAGCGAATTTCCCGTCCTTCCAAGCTTACATGGAAAATACTAATACTGCACATAACCACTTGTATGAATCACATATTTTTCCCATGCTTAGTATGGTTGAACATGATTTTTCAGTCTTATTATGCTGCAATGGTCAGCGACACATGCCAAGGTCTAAGAGTAAGCCCTTCATTGCCAAGTCATGAGCAAGCTATTTCTCTTCCTCTGTGGTGAAAAGTGAGGTCAGTTTGTGTAAGAAGTTGGGTGTTTTTTTTGTTTTTTTTTTCCATCCTGACTCAGCAGCAGTGCAAGAACACCGGACAAGAAAAAGAGCTGGCATGTTTCTTCTTATAGCAATATGTGTGATTCACATGTCTTTTAAGACCAGAATAAACTGAACAACAAAAAAAGAGTGAAAATTGTCTTTTTGAATTCAAATTTTGAATGACATTAAACTGCTCCCATTTTCTTGTGTCACCCATAGAGATAGAAAGACTGGCTATAATTTGCACATAGCTTTGAGAAGAGACTTCCATTGGACAGATCCCATAATTAAATCCTCATTGAGATTTACTGTCGGCACGGGAAAAAAAGACTTGCATGTGTTTCTGATCAAAACTGAGAGAGTTATTGACAGTTTTGGAGCAACAAACCTTCCCATGTTTCTTGTTTTTGCACCAATTACTGCTTATTTCTTGATCCGCTTTTTGCATAATTTTCGAAACAAGGAAAGATTGTTTGCCACACAAGCAGCCCCATCTTTGCCATCTGTTTAAGGCTCAAGCCCTTTTTGATCTTTTCCTCTCTAGACAGAATAAAAGAGACCTCACCGCAGTGCTGCCATTTATCATTCCCCTAACCCTAACACTCACCTTCTATAGGCAGGTACTGAGGCGTAATGTGCAGTTGGTTGCATGTTGACCTTGGCATACTGACAAGCACACGATGAGCGTGTGGCCTCTTGGCTGCATCACTCCTCTTGTTCTGCCTCTATAATGGAATTACGAGCTCCAAGCAAAAAAAGAGCATAGTCAGCAATTCCTGGGCCAAGCAGCTTTATTCAGCCATTTATGCAAGTCCTGAGGGTTTGGTTCGCGGGCTGCTGAGCAATCCCTGCCAGCGCGTGCACACACAGACACTCGTCGCTTGGAAACAGTCAGCCATGGAATTTCCTGCCGGTCTCTGGGGAATGAAAATGCTGGGAGCACATCTGATAACTTGGCCTTAGTCTGCAAACTTCCGTTTTGGAAAAACACTTTGTTGATCCCCTGTGTTTGCTGTAATAACTTCACTGACATCCCGTGTGATATCTAAATACATTCAACATCAAAATGGGAATTGTGAGAGAATGAATGTAATAAAGACACTGCTCTCTCTATGGTTACATGACGATGCTGTTTGTTTGTGTGCTCAGGGCTTTCCTGGTGACTTTGGAGAGAGGGGACCACCTGGCCCTGATGGGAACCCAGTAAGTGCAAAGATGTGGATCCCTGCACGATTTAATCATGATTAGTGGAATCCATTTCCTCCCATTTGTCCCTGAAGTCCACAATGTTACACCTGACAGAGATTTTATCAGATTTCACATAATGATCACACTGCAGTGTCATTTAGAAGATTACATACAAAATGCTGTACATCAAGACCAATGCAACAAACAGGTGCAATTCATACAAATGTTAAATTTCTTTCATCTAGATAACCTAGAGGGATATTTCTGAAAATCATTAACACAGTAGGAACTTAAAGCAGTAACATTTTATACTTACTCAGAACCAGATCTTGGCATTCTCCCTCACTCATCCATTATCCATACTGATATGAGGGCACCATCAGCAGTTTCACTCTCCACTCATCTTTCTTTAGCTTGACCCTCAACACTTGTGATTGACTGGGTCAGTGTTAGATTGTGATTGGCTGACCTCTGAGAGTGTCCCTCTGGCTTCATTTCCTCTCTCTCCAGAGAGAATAGGGGCTGTTCCATTTGGCTAAATCCATCTCCATTCATTCATAGAGAAAGAAAGGAAGCGACAGGAAGGCCACACTGGGCTGTGTGTCATCCATCTCTGTACTGGATGCGTGGCTTGGAGAGGATGTAGGCATAGCATGTGGCTGTGGGGTAGATAATTTGGGCAACAATCTGCTCTGTGTGTCAAGTGCCAAGTCGCTTACTCAGTGCTAAACTGAGATAGAGTGAAGGAAAACATTTTCTCAGGATAAGGAAAATACTAATCAACAAAACAAATATAGAAACATGCTGCATTCCATCGCATCTCATACTTACAGCTCTATGCTCCCGAGTGTGCATATGTTGTATCTCTTCTTTCTCTTGTTCTTTCTCCTCTCTATTCCTCCCAGGGTGAACTGGGAGCTCCTGGCCCATGTGGAGTCCCTGGTCTTATTGTGAGTGTTGTGCAATCCTTGTAATTGATTTCATAAAGTTAATTTTTGTGGTTTGTGCACTTTGATTCCTTGTCTTTTGCTCTCTGCTTTTTCATTTTTTATTCCTTCTAAAATTAGTTGAAACAACTTTTTTGTGGAGCATTATTTATTTTCTTTCTTTATGAGCATCTGCCATGAATTTAAAACAACACTTGCTTTGCTATTGACTAAAATGCATCCAAAGGACATTTTTTAAGGCTGCTGGTGGGATTGTTTGCAGGGAGACATGGGCCCTGTTGGCATTGTGGGATTACCAGGACTGCCGGGACTCAAGGTAAATGTTGCAGTTTTACTGTCTTCCCTCTGTCTGGTTTTGAGAACTTTCAACTATAAGTTGTATGCATTTTGGTATTTTAGTGATTGGCCTTCAAAACTTCCTCCAGTAGAGGTTAAACTTACATGACATGGTTAGTGGTAGAATATATGTCCCTCAAGTGGCAATCTCTGGGCTGTAAATGAAGCCAATGTGGAAGTGCCAAAAATCTGTGTTTCTACTAACAGCCAAAACTTAGAGACGTATGTAAATGATGGACTTAGCCACCATGACAACAGTTGGTTTTGGACTATGTATTTTGAATTCTCAGTGTTAGGGTTTTGGTTATTAATATTTAAGGCTTTTTGGAGCCAGAAGACCCTGTTTAGTCAAGAGTATCAGGTGCTGTTAAGTTAGCTGACACTAGCAAGCTAGGTTAGCAAGTTGCATATATAAGCTCTACCAGTTCAAGACACAGAAACTCATTAATACTGACTAATAAAATAGCAGACTTAGTGTTGGAGGAAGCCTAGAGTGACCATTAAAGGAACTGTTGGTCAATCCCAACACACTACAATATTAAAAAGGCAAACTAAACATTGGAAAGCATACAGCCTCAAACAAAAAACATTTTCCCTGTGTAGCTGTGTGTATGTATGTATCTATTTGTTGCACTTGTGCAGTTTATGAATACAGCTTGCAAACTACTTTTGCTTGTGTCTACTTAGCATTTTGCACTCTTGGCAAATGTGGTAATGTTTAGCACCAAAAGCTAATTTGATGACTTTTGTTGAGGCTTCAGAGCACAGAGATCTTGACTTGGCTGTGTCCATCTTTAATACGCCCTTGTGAACAGGGAAACATGACAGCGCTTTTTTTTCTTTGCTTCTAAGGGAGTACCTGGAAATACAGGGGAACAAGGACTGAAAGGTGATAAGGTGACCTGCTTATGTCTTTCTACTACCTTTTCTCTACAAAAGAATGGTTAATGTAACAAATCACAAAATTGTATCTCTAACATTTAAGGCAAAGCTATGAAGCATGTGTTAATCATAGCTCCTAGAACAGTAGTTGTTGATAGATTTTTTTCTCTTATTATCGTTCACATTATTTTTTATGTTTATTTCTGTTTCCAGGGGGATGTTGGCGTGCCAGGAGAGTCGGGAGAATGTGGATTCCAAGGGGACAAGGCAGGTGTATTTTTGTATGTGCTCAGGTGATGGCGCAGATCATCCATTAATAAGATTATGGATTTAATGTCTGGCTTCTCGTAAATGCATCTGTTTGGGTCCATGTCAGATTCCCCTCAGCAAGATGATTCACTCCAGATTGCTACCAATTAGACCAGCACAGAGTGTGTCATCTTTGCAACCATCTGTGTGTGCATGGATTAATGGGACGTGTTGTAAAGTCTCTTGTACTGCTCTCTTAAAGGGAAGCACAAACCATTTACTATAGCCATGTACCAGGTTTAGGCACTAAAAATACTGTGAAGAATCTTTCACAAATGCCTCCAATGTGCCAAATAGGCTTTGCACAGTACTTTTTTGTTTTCAAGCATTTGATGCCCCTTTTTGTCTTGTTAACTGGCATTTATGTTATAGGGCAGCCGTGGCTCACGTGGGTTGCCCGGTCCTTGTGGAAAACCTGGACCACAGGTATTTTCTCTTCCACATGTTTATTGATTTACAACTATCCATTGTGGATAGTTTCATGCAGGAAAGTTCTATTCAGTATAGTTGAAACCTCATTTAGTTAAAATCTAACATCTGGATGGCAGTGATGCCGCCCCCAGAGCCAGTGCAGAAATGCGATTTCTTTGATTAAAATGATTTAATTAGTGATGTTACAGTGATGTCTAGAACTGAACATTATAACTTTATTTAGAAATTACAGATATTTCTTTTCTCGAGCAAGAAGACGTTTGCTTTGGTTGTTTTGCAATTAAATTATGATGTGAAGGCAGTTACTCCTTTTTAAACTCCGGATGAGAATTTTGTTCTGAAAGCATAGTGGTGTGCTCAAAGGATCCAGTAAGTCTTAAGATGCTCTCAAGAAAAAAAGGTTGGTCTTCTTGAAGAAAGATGAGTGGAAATCTTCAAACGTATACAAAAGCAAACTTCATGCCCTTATGTGTGTGTGAGAATTTTGGTCTAATCAGGCACATACAGCTCAACTCTTCAAAGAGTGGGGCACAGGGAAATTCCCAGTGTGAACGCTCTCTGAAATTTGGCACTTATGCAATCTAAAAGTTTCCTTAATGTTTTCAGTGCTCTCTGATCTGATTTGAGGTTCTTGCATAGAAAACTAAGTCTCATGCTTTCTTGATCTGCTGTGTGATTTATGCATCTTTCAGCAATGATAACAGCCATTCCAAGGAGCTAAACTCATTCTTCATATCAGGATCTTATCTGATTTCCCCTTGTTTGAGGGATTTGTTGCCTGCTGCAATGAAAATTAAATTTCCTTTATTCTGCATTGATGTAACCTTGAATTGCATAACATTTTTACAGGTGCTAAAGGGTAGGTTTATTATAATTGAAAAAAATATAGCTGTATTGGGTTGTTTTGTTAAATTGCCACATTAAGTTGGTTTTACAAACTAGTAAATCTGCAAACTTGTGCTTTGGATATCGATTGTTTAGCTTTTTTGTTTTTACATTTCTGATCTTGGTAATAATTGTGTGACATTTTTAAGGGCAAACCTGGTGAGAAGGGTCCTGTTGGTTTACCTGGTCCTCCTGGCCTCGAGGTAGGGATAGATTATAGTCATATACAAACATTTTATCTAAATATGGCAAACGATCCTGAGGCAAACCTCATTTCTTTATATTTGCTAGGAAAATGGGTGCAGTGATTTAATGAAACCTGCAAATATACAAATACACTTTATGTAGCAAAAACTGGCTTGAAAGTCACCCATTCTTTAACACAGCCTAAACTGTCTTAGGCTAGCTTTCTTGTAAATCCTTTAAGTAGTCTTCAGGGATAGTTTTCCAGGCTTCCTGAAGGACATTCAAAGCGCTTCTTTGAATGTTGGCTGCCTTTTGTTCCATTCTCAAGTTTTCAGCTTGTATCTCTTTGGGAATCAACTTTTTGGCTTTTTTTTTGTAGATTCAACTACAGAAACGGGTGCGAATTCTTTATTTTTGCAATACACTGGTAGCAACAAAGTGCCGGAAGATAAAATTTAGAATTGATTCTTGCTAAGTTGATAACACATTATTGGTTAATCATTTGAGTTAGGTGATTGATAGGTCAGTGTTAAGGCACTTAACAAATAAAAAACAGTCGCCTGAAAATGGTCAGGTATAAGACCTGGACTGAAAATGAGTTAAAAAGCAGCCAAATCCACAGAAAACTCTGAAAAGTCTTCAGAAAGCCTGGTTAACTCTTGATAAATGGACTAGTTGTTATAGAGCGTTTTTATACTCAAGCACTCAAAGTGCTTTACACAATGTGTGTCTTTCTTACACATTGATATAAGCATTCTTTTCTATGTATCTAACATTCACACTTGGAGAACAACTTGGGGTTCAGTATCTGGCCCAAGGATATTTTAGCATGCAGACTAGAGCAACCAGGGGTCAAAGCACTAACCTTCCATTTAGTAGATGACCTGTGCTACCTAGCCATCTCATGACAACTCAGGTTTTGCTCAACGCCACTTTAACAAAATCTGAAGAAATGAGGAGTTGCTCAAGATTCTTGCTCAGCGCTGTTTATCATTGTATCAGTTTAGAGTAGCTTAAACCATGCAACAAGATGGTGATGTCATTTCTGCAGGGCTTTCCAGGTGACATTGGCCCACCAGGACAAAATGGCCCTGAAGGTCCCAAGGTTAGTAGAACCACATCAGCTCAATTGGAACCACAGAAATATGGTGAACCCTGAACCTCGATGTTTCATTAATAGGGAAAACAAGGGACAAGAGGTTTGCCAGGTCCAAGAGGAATTTCAGGACTTCAGGTGAGGTTACATTTAAAAGTTCTTTTAAGCTGAAATAAATGTTTCTTTACTTAATGTTGACTTTTTTGTTTATTTGTTTTTTTTTGGTCAGGGTGATGAGGGGCCAGCTGGGCCAGCTGGACCCGCAGGACCCGAGGTGAGTACAACCTAAGACCATACACAACAATAACAGCGTTGTCATTCAAAACCACAACACTTACTATGCTCATGTGTCTCTGCCTAAATTAGCATTGGAGGAGTAACTTTGACCAATTATGGATAGTAAGTCTTTTGGCTGACTGATCGCCTATTGTTTTCCAGATGTTTTGAAAGACTTCCTATTGGACACTCTGTACTCATATTACCAGATTGGTCAGCAAATTGCGTCCTCCTGTCTATCATAAAAAGAACGCAAAGGCAAACCGAGTGTCGTAAACAGAAAGAGTTCTTTAAAAAGTGTTAAATCTAATAGTATCTAATGATTGATTTTTTTATATGAATGCACAAGAAAAAGAACTTATTGATCTAAATTCTGATAATTCATTAAATCTATTTGAAAATTGAGGCAAACAAGTTCCCATTATTGTTTGTTTTGAACTACTCTGCAGTATAAAAAAAACGTCCACAGTGACTGTCTCTGTCCAAAAATGTGTTTGTTTGGAGTCATCCCAGGCTAAACAGTAGAGAAGCCTTTTCCAATAGAAAAAGTCTATTTTTGCAGTGGTACACTTCAGTCTGCCATCTCCCAAAAGTATAACCCACAAGTGAATATGAAATTACAAACACAAATGACTCAACAAGTTTTATGAGAAATAATAAGCCTTTGATGCTAGAAATACCTTTTTTATTTTTTGAATCATTAGCCGTTTTAAAGGGGTGTCTTTGTTTTGGCATCAAATGCTGGTTTGTTTTGTGTCACAGCCTCTTGAGGGAGGCACCACCTTTTTACTGGAGATACAGAGTTTATTGTTTGTTGTGTGGAGCTTCGGTACACTTCTCTCTGTCATGTCTGCTTTCTGTTCAGGGCAGGCCGGGGAGGCAGGGATTCCCTGGACTGACGGGCTCAGATGGACTCAAGGTCAGACTTAATTGTCATACGTTCACAGACGAACCACTGTCACCCGTAACTGAACACTCTCTCCCTGGTTTTCTTTTATGATAATATATCATCTGAATATGTATAAATTAGATGTTAATTCCCTGCTACCACAGGGGGACTGGTCTCTGAGCACATTTCAACTGAATTGCGCTAAAAACGAAAGGCATGAATACGTTTGTGATATGCTAATTGGCTGCTTTGCTGTAGGGTGAGACCGGGATAACTGGCGAGGTCGGAAAGCTTGGCGAGAGGGTAAAGGCTTTTCTCTCTCTTTTTTTGCTCGTTTCTGTTTGATGCTCACAGTGTGTGTCTGTTTTGTCAGTGCCCCAGAGCTGTGCAGCCTATTATGAGAATTACAAGTTCATAGGACTAAGAGAAATAAGACACAGTTAAGACAGCATGTTTTCTCTCCCTCAGGGACTGCCTGGTTTTATCGGGCCTGTCGGAGAGATGGGTATCGCGGGAGAAAAGGTTAGCACGGTCTAAATGTGTCATTCTTCACTACTGTCACAATTTGTAGTCTCGTTTTAACCTTTTGAAATCTTTTTTGTAGTGCTGTATGGAGTGTGCCAGCAAATGCACAAAAAATATATTGAACATATTTCAAACACAATTATTCAAATAAGTTCTCACCCAAGTAAATTTGCTGCCTTGCGGTTGGTTGTACTAGCCGATCACCAGTTTGAGGGAGATTTCTAATACGTTTCATATTTCTGCATAAATATGACCTTATTCATCATCAGATATTAACACAAGTCCCAAAAGTAGATAACTGAGTTAAACGTATAAAATTAAATTATAATCAATTTATTTTTTGATGGAAATGATCCAATCATACCTCGACTTTCCACTAGCCACATCTAATCAGTCCAACTGAACTTGGAATGAATAGTAATGAAATTCAAGAGCACAGTGAGCTTGACCAAAATTTAAGCAGCTCATTTGAATGTCAGTTTTAAAGACGTTCCAGAAATGTTGTACTCATGAGAACTGAATGGACAACCTGAATAAGTGATCCCACTTGCAAGGATCATTGCCCACGTGGAGACATTATAATTTGCTGGTAGCTTCTTAAATGTGCTTATATGCTAACATTCTCCATATAATGAATTGTACATTTCTGATAAAACAAAAGCAACAATTTGAAAGCATTTCTTTGTGCTTCATTATATTGTTATTGGGTGTAACTAAACGCTTTGACATATATTTGACTGTTGGATTAGGTGCATCCCTACTCGTGTTTCTCTAATTGTGGCTTTTGGTACTTCAGGGTGATCGAGGGAAAACGGGCGTCCCTGGGCCACCAGGTGAACAGGGGCCGATGGTAAGGAGTAAGTCTGGACCCCATCTCTCATACCAGGGGGCATTCTGTTGTAAAGGATTGGGGTGTGATAACAGATTTGATTTGTCATGCAATAATTATCTAATAAGTAGTAAATATATGGCCAGCAAGGTTCGTCACATCTGAGGACTTATTTATGCTTTCTTTGAAAGATTGTTTAGATATCATTCAAGTCATGTTGCATTCATCAGGGTCACCCTGGAATACCTGGTGAGATGGGGTCACCTGGACTGCAAGGGATTCCAGTAAGTTTACCATTATTACTAGTTGTATTATAGCAGTACATAAGGTAAACTCTCTTAGTGTGTGTGCATGTGTATGGTGTGGCTATACTAACCTATTGTGCCATTCACATTAACGGACTTTATCTGCCTGTATGCCGTCTCAGATTGCACTTCTCACTGTATCCAACTCCACTGGCGCTATGTTGCTTTTCTTTTGCTTCTATAGAGATACTTTCAATTTAGTTTTTGTTAAGAACTGAGATTTCCTAGAAGATGAAAAAACAAACCTTACAATATTAGAGACGGAGAACGCCAGCAATCAGGCAATCTTATATGAATAAACACCTGGCAACAGTGGGAAGGAAAAACTCCCTTACAACAGGAAGACATCTCTGGTAGAACCAGGCTCAGGGAGGTAAAGTACTGTACTGCAACTGTTTAGGGGTGAGGAGAAAGTGAAGATCGAAATAGAGAGTATGGGCCTGAACATAAATTACAAGAGAGAGCAGACAAAAGCTAGTTTCATGCAGCAGTGGCATGCAAATGCATCAGGAATAAAAAAGAGGGCAGTGGAGAAAAAATGCTCAGTGCATTATGGAAAGTCCCCCAACAGCCTGATCCGACAGCAGCGTCACAAGATGGTTTAGAGTGACCTGATCTAGCACTAATTATAAGCTTTATTGAAAATAAAGGTCTTAAGCAGAATTTTAAATGTAGAGTCAAAACTTGGAGCTGGTTCCACAGGAAAGGGGCCCAAATAGCTGAAGACTCTACCCCCTGTAGTGACTACTTTCGGCTGCTGTCGTGTCACAAGGGGTTGCCACAGAAGGTACTTCCACATATTTGATTTGGCAGTTATACACTGGATGCCCTTCCCGATGCATCCCCAAAGGGGAGCTAAAGTTTCAACCTCTTATTCTTTTTTCCCCCCTTTGATTTTCAAAAAGACAAAATGCTTACTGACACACAAAACAAGACGACACAAAATTGATACAGAGATTAAAAGAGATGTACGTGGAATGTGCTTTTCTGTTCAGTTTGACATCGATGCAATAGAAAGAGAGAAGAAAAAAGTAACACATTAATAGTTCAATATGATTATAAGGTGTTGTGTTGTGTTTTAGCAGCCTTTGATGGTTGACAACATATTAAAAAAAAAGTGAGGTAGTTGCATCTAAATCTCCACTTTCAAACTCAAAGAATATTTTTTTATACACATGCAGGGGCCTCCAGGTTCCCGGGGATCTGTTGGCATCAGAGGACCCAAAGGCAGGAGGGTAAGCAAATGGAAGCTATAGCAAAAGATGATATCGCCATTATGGGACACCTAATTAGTGTCTGTTAATAAATAATAAGCCATAATTATGTTTGCACCCAGCAAATGAAATTAGCATCGTGATCCATGTCCAGTAACCTGCTAAAAGGCACCGTGCCTAAACACTAATGCCACTATATCTGTTGAAATGCTAGCTTACACATCTATGGTCTTACTCAGCCACTGCCATTACTGTAGACTGCTTAAAGCCCTGATTTATTGTAATTACATTTTGCATTCCCAGTTGCAGTAACTATATTTTTTTCTTTTTTTTTTCAAAATAATGAGATGAACTGTGTAACATTACAGTAGCTCTAATTGTCTCTAAAAGATCCAGTTATCCAGATATAATGACATCTCTTAAAGTACTTTTCAATAATGCAAAAACACAGATCATCTTAGAATAGGGGTGGGCAACTCCAGGCCTCGAGGGCCGGTGTCCCTGCAGGTTTTAGATGTGTCCATGATCCATCACAGCTGATTTAAATTGCTAAATGACCTCCTCCACATGTCTTGTAGTTCTGCAGAGGCCTGCTAATGAACTAATCATTTGATTCAGGTGTGCTGACCTAGGCTGAGCTCTAAAACCTGTAGGACACCGGCCCTCGAGGCCTGGAGTTGCCCACCCCTGTCTTAGAAGATAACCTCAATGAGCTTCCATAAACCAAACTACTGTATGTCTTTCTATATAGAAGATGTAGCACTTTATCTCAGAATTTTGCTGAATCTGCAGGTGTAAATCTGTCATCCGGTGCTTCATTTTTTCCAGCTTTGCATAAAAGATTTATAGACTTTAATGGTAGAGTGCACAATTTTTGACAAAATAAATAATTGATCTAATATGTAATTTTAGCCCCGTTTTTACCCCTCAGCTGTAAAAGGCTGATGGAGTATAGTTGTCACCCAGGCGGGCATGGCGAGCGGCCGATGTGGACACCCAACTTTGTAAATGAGGCAGTGTAGGATTTCGAATTTGATACCAAAGGTGTATCTACTAAAAATCTCAGATGAGTTCGACCTCAAGATCAAGGGTCAGAGGTCAAGCTTGCTGAAAGACCTTTGAATAAGATAACTCACAAACGAAGCAGTGTAGGAGTTTCAAACTAATCCAAAAATCTTGGATGGGTTTGAATCTGTGACCTCGTCCTCTTGATTAAGGTCAAGGGGTCAAGTTTTCTGAAATCTTGTAAATGTGAAAACCTTGAGAAATTTTTGAAACCGATACCTTAGGTGCATATTTAGGAGGCTGAGGGGTACTACTGGTCGCTGCCAATACTTTTTTGTTTTATGTTTTTTCCAAGTATCTCATGTACTCACCCACTTGTTGGAAAGACTTAATTTGTCCCTAATTATTCATCTCACATGCAAAATATATCCGTATATGACCACTATACATTTGTGTCTGTTATAGAAATCATTTTTATCTAGTATTTCAAGTATCTACAGACATACAAACATTGAAGCTTTCACAAGCCCTGCAGCATCCTGTGAGACCTTGCATATGACTAAATATACCTAGATTTGGTAGCTTCTAGAAAAGCTTTTAACAGCAATAAACTGAAGTAGTCTTTTTCTATATTATTCTATCAGACTGTCAGTTTTTGAGAGACTTTTGGTCTGAAAAGTTTCCTGGTCCTGTGACTATAAAATCAGTCCAAGCCATCACCTCCCACCACCATTCTCGATAATTCGTATGAACTGATGATACGCTGTGTTTGACATTCAAAAAAAAGACACTGGCATTATGACCAACGTCTCCACTTGGTCTTGTCTGACCAAAGTATATTGTTCCAAAGGTCTTGTGGATTGTTCAGATACAACTTCGTAGACCTACGCTGTGCTGCCATGTTCTTCTTACAGAGGGCTTTCTCCTGGCAGCTCTTCTAAATAAGCCAAAATTCGGTCTTTATGTATTGGTACTGTCGTGAATTTGTTGTGCTGACTGAGGCCTGTACAGACTGACATGTAGGTTTTTCTTTTTTTGTTGCAATTTCTATAAGAATTAGACAGTCTAAAATGGAAATGTCCACTCCTGGTAATATCGTGGTAATATGTCAACACATGGTCACGTTTGCTGCTCAGTTAGTCAAGGGCATTTGATTTGCAACTGGCCGGTACTTCCTTCTTAATTCCTATGGAAGCAGTAAAGGCGTACTTAGTGATTCATAGGGCTCTAATAAAGTGCAGTGAAAACTTCCTTTTTTATATGACTGTAGTAAAAAGGACTTTTGTACGTTACTTTTTGTTTGCTCTTGTTATGTTGTACTTCTACAGGGTCAAAGAGCTCAATGCTTTCATCCTGCCTAATTTCTGTAAATATAACTAAATTTTCAGTCTCATTAGGCATTTTAGGTATTTGCAGGTTATTCATTAAAGTAATTTTCTTTCTAGTGATTTCGCTGCACCATTTATTTATTTATTTATTTTTTAAAGAAACAAAGAAAGACTGAGTGTGAGTGAACACTTTAGATATTCAGTCTTAATAAATAACATAATCAAGCTTGCCTTTTGTGCTAAAGTGAAAAGTGAAGTTTCATTATGTATCAGTCTGTTTAAAGATTTTTTAGAAACAAGTCAGAGTATCTTGAATTATAATGGATTATTCTCCTATTATGCATCAAGAAAGTGAGATGTGATTAAAAATATTATTCAAACAGGAAACATTTAAAATGATCCTACCGTCGTGGAAATATTCCTCACTATCAGACAAAACTCATATTTAAGGAAACAAACTCTTTGAGTGAATCAATTAATCTGTTTTTGATGTTTTTTTTTATTAAATTAAATTTTTATTTTTTACATCCTGTTTAACACAAGCTTTGAACACAAGCTGCACGCACTTACCACCTCAAAAGGTTTCTCACTCCTAACACTGCTGAGTTTCTAAACAACAGAAAGCATAATTTCATTTTGACAGCCTTTTGGAAATAGGGTTTAATTAGTACTCTGTATATATTGTACTCTGGACTTGTTTGCATTATTTAGGATGTTTAGAAAAAGAAAAAGAACTAGAATCATGCAGAATCAGTTCTTAAGTGTTGACTAAACAGTTTTGTTCATTGTTCACAAAAGCAGGTATGAATCAGCTAAAGGATTTTTAGCCTTTCCCAAAGCTTCTTCAAAATTACTTTAGTGTGAATGCAGCACTGCTGTGCGCAGTGTTGGAAAAATGAGGACAAAGTGTTCACAGTGTGTTAATATGCAGATGCCAACTATTTGCTAAATAGCCACAATCTTTGATGATGTCTCTCCAGTGTGGGCTAAACCATAGGATGCAATCAAACCAGAAGCACTGCCTCCCAGGCTCCGCTAAATGGGAATGACAAAAATGGAGATTAAGTGCCCAAAATCATTACCTTTATTTGTTAAACAACATCCCATTGAGGTCTGTTAAAGGCCAGTGTTTCTGAAGCTATTCATCAGCTTTTATTTCTTTGCATAGGGTCCAAGAGGTCCGGATGGCCCAGTGGGGGAGAAAGGATCTCTGGGAATAAAGGTGAGCACATGGTCAAAAAAATCAAAGGTGGTGCTAGTTAAAAAATACACAGAGTGTGATGTTTAGTTAACATGTAGGGAATAATTGCTGGTAATATTATTCTGCAGCTGCCTTTGAGGAATGTTTGTCGTTAAGTTTCCCGATTACGCACATCAAACGTGCTCTGTGAAAAACAAATGGCTCAAATTTCTGCAGAGAAAACGACAAGTCACGAGAATTTTTTACAAGAGACTTTGTTCTGAAGACTGTGGTTATTAACTGTTTTTAGCATCTGAAGAATCTTTAGAGGGCACTCTCGTTAAAAAACAAATTTAACAACTGAATCTTAAATCAAAGAGCCTTAAAATATTGATGGTGCTGGTAGCACTTGTCAGTGAGAAACACACAACTCTGGGGGATTTGAAAAAGCTTAGCTGACTGATGAGTGCTTTTTTTCTTTGCAGGGCCCTGATGGTCCACGAGGAAAATTGGGCCTCCCTGGAGACATGGTGACGAAATTTCTTCAAACAGTAATTTTTTTGCATTAGCACGAATCCTGTTTGCATTTGATCATTTAGCCTTCCAGCTTTTTCAGAAATAGCATTTCAAATAAACACGGGGCGCTGCTGATACTGTCGAAGAGCGGTACTTGATGTTATATGTATTTCATTATCACCAGTTTCAGTTCCGCTGTGATGGAACCATGATGCTACTCCAGTTGTAATGTCCTCAGCTGGTTCACAGTGTTCTGCAGATTCTTAAATTAGCAAATAATTCATAAATTTATTGCACTTTTTTAATGCACTAACCATTATTGGTTGAGCAGTGAGCTTTGCAAAAGTTACATAAATAAAAGTAAAACGGCAGTAATGTAAAAACTGTCAATTAAAAGTAAACACATTTCTTCAAATATACATCTAAAGTCACTGAGAGCAAAGGTCATTTACACTTGCAGCAATTTATTTCAGTATATGCAGCAACAGGTAGGCCCAGCAGTTCATCAGTGCAAAATCACAATTTGATCTTATCGTGTTAAAAGCATTGGCACTGTGATGGGAGAAATGCATTTTTTTTCTTACTGAGGCACCCTCACTCTGGTGGTAGAGACTAAGATAAGAGGAAAGGAATTGAGGATGTGCAGTTTGGAAAATGAGAAAGGGGCCAAGTTTGGTGTGAATATATACAAAAGTTGCTGAGACATGATCCCAGGTTCTGTTTAATTTCAGTTGGCTGTAACAGTCTTAAAGCTCCATTAGATCATTTTTGTGAGTCTGGGTTTGAAGAGTTTTTTTTTTTTTAATTTATTGATACATTTCAATATCACTGTCACTTTAATTATTTGACATGAAAGTTCAGCAGTTCTTACTCTTGGCACCTCCTGGTCATTTGGCAAATACATCAGCAGTTATTAGGTGTATGAAAATAATGAAAACAAAATGCACTCAAACAAATTTGGGTCCAGATTCCATTTACCAAGCTTGACTTTGATGGATAAAGACTTTACCGAGATAACTTCCTGTTTGCCAGGAAATGGTTTTGGTTCTAGTGGGGATCAGAAATTCTAACGCAAAACCTGTGACGTTAAACCTAATCGTGGATAGAGAGAAAGTGAACCAAGCCCTGTTCTTTAATTTGACACATGGAAACAACACAAGTAAAATCTAACTGTCCACTTACATTTCAAAACGTACTTTTCTGTGTGTGTCATTGTCTGCAGGGAAGACTTGGTGAGCCAGGTGAACCTGGGCCTAAAGGATTTCTAGTAAGTTATTGGGGCTAACAAAGCTTTCTTTAGGTCACTCTTAAATTTGTTGTAAGCAACAGTAGCAGATAAGAGAGGTGTGCGTTGCACTGTTTATTGCAGGGGGGTTGTAGCATTTCAAAATATTTATGAGTACCTGTAGCGTGGGTGTAACAAATGGCTATTATTTTCAGGGTGTCCAAGGCCACTCTGGACCTCCAGGAGCCAAAGGACTTGCAGGCGAGCCAGTAAGTTTAAGTACTTTTTTTTAAAGCTTTAACAATAGCTGCTTTTGTTGGTCACATTTTTTTCCCTCTGGTGTTCACTCCATGTGGTTCAGTTATGTAAAATGTAGCAGTTGCAGAATTTCTTAGAAGATACAGTCATAAATCAGTGTCTCATTGTCTACTATAACTCAGAGCTCTTTAGCAGCTACTATCCACCCTTCGTGCCCCTGCATATTTAGACTGATTTTCTTCATTTTTGACCCTTGCATTCAAGCCTACTTAGGAACTTCTATCCTGTTTGAAAAAGCCTTAGACAGCCTAATCCTCTTTCTCTCATGCTGCCAAAATCTCACAAACACAAGCAGAAAAGTAGTTGGAGACAAGTTGATTTACACCATCTCCTTCCTCCTTCCCTGCCAAGCCTTTTTGTAGCCTCATTGTGTTTTATAACACCAGCTCAGTTTTTACATCTTTTAGGAGTTTTGGTTCGGTGTTGTGATGGCTCCTTACCCCTGCAGATTAACTTATCTTCACAAATCCACACTTTCTGCCTATTATTTGTTTCTTTTCCCTTTTTATTTTTACTCCTTTAATTGCAGATTTCAGTGGTTTGTTCAAGATTAGAAAATGCTCTTAACCTTTTGTATCGATGCTCCTGTTTTGTTGCGGCAGGGAGCAGCAGGGCCACCAGGAACGATTGGGCCACTTGGGGAGATTGGGCCAAGTGTAAGTTGATCACACAGTCGGTGTAAAACCTCCAACTGACTTTTACATTTGATTAGAATAATAAAGCTGTGACTGTTTCTGACAGGGGCTACCAGGGAAGACCGGAGAGAGAGGACTGCCTGGTGATCTTGGAGAGAAGGTGACGAGGATGATATGATGCCAGAATTACACATCACATTTTTTTTTGTTGAATTATGACTTTAAAACTGCCTTTGATGATGTAATCATATCATTTCTGTTCCCAGGAAGATCACAGTAAAAATTGTTTTAGGGCTACTCTGGGATCCTTAAGAAATTGTCATTTTATTTGCTTTACAGAAATATCCAGTACTGAATACATTGAGCCTCATTTTCCCCAAATTAAATAAATATAAAATGTAAAGAAAATCAGAAAAAAGTGATTAGTTACAAAGTTGCAAGTTGGTACAGCAATGGTCCACGACTTTATTAATTTATATATTTGGCAAATAAGCGAGGCCTTTTCTGAAAATCATATAATCTTGATAGCATCATATGTATCGATCAGCATAAATAGCATATGCTCATATCACTTGTGCTAAAGTACCCAATACTGTCAGGGATGTGAGATGATCTCTGTCCTCTTTAAACCAGAGGATGTGGTTTCCAGGATTTCCAAAGAGAATTTTAAAATCGGGCGACAGGATTTTCCTGTCTATGGTCAGTGACCTCAAGCCAGGAAGGCAGCAGCAGTGTTTCTGGATCTCATTTATATGGTTACTCTTTTGCCTATTAGTTTTAATTTGCATTTGTACATGTAGAGATGAACAGGACTCAATGGCAGCAGGTTTCAAAAGTGTTCCTGAGCCCATGCAGGGCTTTGCGCTACAAAATCATGTCTGCTTTTATTGCAGTGCCACCTGAGAGTCTGAGGCCTTTCATTTCTGAGGCCTTTCAATTCAGGCTTGTCCCTTGCATGCAGAGATTTCTATTCATTCTTTGAATATTTTAATGATACTATGTACAATAGTTCAATTCAGTTTTAGTTATACGGTGCCAATTCACAACAACAGTCACTTTCTATTGTAAATGTCCAACAATATTGGAGAGAAAATCTCCACAGTCAGATGATAAAATCCTCAAATGCTTTGCAGTTTTAAGTATTTTTAAATTGTTAACATGAGACAGCAGTTGTTTGGTGTGTTTGTTCTATACACGCCAATTTCTTTAACACATAAAACAGATCTTAAACTCTTAGTAAAGTTAAAACTTTTTATAACAAAAAATAGTTCTTCAGTTTCCACAGGGTCTCATTTTTCTGAAAATAGTTTTGTACACTGCCAGAAAACAAGTTAAGAGGGCATCATCATAGGTGAGGTCATACCAAAATACGATGGGTAATGCTTTGGCTGTCTGTTTACACTTCTGCTACAGTTCAGTCTATGATGCTATGGATATATATAGCTGATACTATTTGACCCTGTAGTGCTTCTATGACGGATGTTTTTCCACACAACGTATGAGTTCAGAAGGTCTACAACAATTTTTATTTCAGAGGTATTTGTCAGACTAAACTCGACATGAAATCTGAGACTCAAGGTTTTTCATTACAATATTGCACTGCAATGGGATAAGTGTAGCTCCCTTGACCCTTCAGTGGATTTAATGTTGATGCACAGAAATAACCTACTGGATTCAGGTTTTAAAAATCTTTATTCCTGTATGCTTTTTATCCACTCAGGTTCCTGTCATTGTTAATAATTTCCCTACTTTTTGTGCTGAAAAAAAGTAGTGAGTAGTAGTTTTTTTGCTGGCAGATTAAGTTAAGCTTTTATTTAGTTAAGCTTTTGTAAAAAGTTAGTTTTTACTCCCAGGATTCACATCATAGTAGCCTTCATTGTAGGTGGCACTGATTAAATTTGACTTATTGATATCAAAGATTGCATGTTAGACATTTAACACATCAACGGTAGCTTAACGGTAACGCTTCACTGTTTAACAGGGTGACATTGGTTTACCTGGTAGCATCGGCGAACAAGGCTTGATTGGCGAAAGAGTGAGTTTCCCAAGTTTTCTTTCTGTGATGCATTAATGATTATGATGTACTGGATTTATTTAGTTTGCAACAAAATCGACACAAAGTGCTAAATGTTTGAGTGTGCAGTTACATCTGTTTTTGCTTCTATTTGATTACTGTCTTTGTCGAACAGAAAGAAATACAACAATAATGTTTTTGTGATTTGTCTGTCAGGGTGAGCCAGGCATTGATGCGGAGGCTGGGCCAAGTGGACCTGATGGTGCCAGGGCAAGTTTTAAAATACTCACTTTCAAATTAAAAAAAGAGATGTGTATTAACTGTTTTTAATTGTACAGTCATGAGTCCCAGAGTGATTTAGCAAATCTTTAGCCAGTACTTAAATAATTTTTATTAACTTCAACGCTGATTAATTTTATCCTGAAGCTGTCAGTGAACTCTGCGAACTTTCCTGTTTACGGTAGCAGCTTACTGTAATTAGAACAAGTCAAGTATTGTTTGTGAGATATTGGCCTTTGTACAATTGGAGTACATTGTGTTGAGGCTCGGTGAAGACAGATAGCAAGCTATTTTAGGAGCTCTGCTGTCTGGTAGATACTGTGACAGGAAAAAAAGAAAAGCATAAAAAGTGTGCCTATTCAGCAAAGCCAAACTGTTGGAAGTAAGGCTGATGGACCCACAAAGCGCTTTTTGCTCTGTCAACGTGCTAAAATGTGAGCTCAGAACACTGAGGATTAGAAGAATCAACCTGAGATGCTTTTCAGCTTCATGCTGTACGGGACGTTTTCTGCTGTTCAGCCGAGTAAACTACTTTGAGAGGTTTCTGGCCACGGTGCAGCTACCAGAAGAGATTAGCAGCTTTTGCTGTTGTTTGAGGAATAAGAGGGGAATGAAAATCGGTGCATTGTAGCAGTTTTTTGCAGAATTAATATTTAAACCATCAGCAGAAAATCACAAGATTAAACTTTTATAAACAATGTTAACCAAACTATGTAATTACGATATTTTGACATGGTATGGACCAAAATACATTTGTTTTCACTAAAATGCTTTGCAGTCCTGTCTCGTCAGATCTACCAACCAGTATTCTTTTTAAGAAGCTGGCAAAATGTCCCTGACTTTGCCAAATAAATGCTTCTCCTATATTATAGTGATATTAGCTCATTTGGCTACCGGCCAGAAACTCGTCAAACTTGCACCCAATAATTACTGAGCGTGTCTTCACCCAAAATAATTCTCAAGGTTTGGGTGACACTGTACGGGCAGTAACCTGTGAATTGTGATGGATCATGGGTCACATGACTTCCACATAAAAATCCTGTAACAGATAACGGAAATACTAAACAGCTTACATTTACTTTAAAAATGAGGACCACAGTCTCTGATTGTTATTTCACCATTAGTTCACAATTGCATCTTATAATATGAACATGGTTGTCTAGTGATAATCGGGGAACGATATATTTTCAGAGCATACCCTGTAAGTCATTTATATAATCATTAAAATTGATTCTAAAATGTCCTGGAACCTAATGTAAAAGGGCTAGATCAGGAGTAATGAAGATCACGCTTCATAAATGTTGACTTATCACTTAATAACGAAGTGTTAATTAAGAGTAAGGAGTAGTGGGGTTGAAGTTTTAAACATGTGTTCTCATTTTATTTTTAAAGAATGTCATGATGTCTGTGCTAGTTAGCGCTAATGCTGCAGTCACTCTGGGAAAACAGTGGTTGAAGACTGTAGCACAACTAAGATTATAGTGGCCATGATCGTGTTGCCTTTGAAATGGTTGCTTTGAAGACAGGGACCAGATCTGTGACTACTCACAGTTAGCTTAATTACTTACATTTAGAGCACAGCCTCAAAGATTTGAAACAGTAATTGAAAAATTCCTCCAAGAACAGCGAGCATAACGCAGTAGCTGCAGAACGACGATTTAAGTGCAAAATGACATAGATGCTCTGCCTCAGATTGATTGCAAAGTTGGAACTGTGTCTACGTTTAGAGACAACAATTACCTGCAAACCTTCAGAATCTGTCTGTCTTTTTTTCCCCCTTGTCATAAGGAGGTTGGATTTTTTTTTTTTTTTTTTCCCCTTTT
>VUQR01035273.1:0-37798 GCA_015108515.1 Hemichromis elongatus | reverse complement strand
AAGCCTTTAGAATTTTTTTTTTTTTTTTTCCCCCTTGTCATAAGGAGGTTGGATTTTTTTTTTTTTTTTTTTGCTCTGTGACTGAACCACAAAGAACCATAAAACCTGACAGAACTGTCATCCTGACTACAGTTCTGGAAAAAAGAAACCTGGAGTTGTTCTTATTTTCCTCTGTTAATAATGACATAATAATAAAACGGCGTGTTTTCTAAGGTCTAAGTGCGTTTCTTGGGAATCAGTTTTCAGTTCAGTCTTGCATTCTAATGAGACACTCATTCGGGATAGTCTGTTTTATTTCTCATTACTTTACATGAAGAAGCTCCACTATGCCTTTTCCTAAAAAGTACTCTCAGATAGCGAGACGGGTAGACTTTCTTAGAAGACGACATTTCGGCTATAAAAAGTTAGACGGCCAAAAAATTGTCAGTGAAACAAATCTGTCCTCATGATAATTTCGGATGATGTAACATCATATTTACAGCCAAACTTTGTCCTACTTTCTTATGATACTCGATACTCTAGGAGCACAAACACCTTAAAGAACATGTCAAGTCAAAATGACACTTTTATTATTATTATTTTTTTTATCCGTGAAATATTTCCAGTATGCTGCCTGTTTGGTCTAATAAATTAGTCATGCTTTTGTGTCATTCTGGCTTAGCGGCTGCAGCTCTATTTACAAGCTTGAGCTATGACTTTGTAAACTGCAGCTAGATCAGAGTGCTGGAGTAAGACTTTAAATACAGTTAGCTGTACCGCTTACCTTTTATTCGCTTAGACTTCCACAAATGCTGAATGCTATTCAAGATTTTATTTATAACCTGAAACTCTCCTCGGAATCAAACTCTTTAGGCTGGTAGATATTACCACCTTACACTACCAGCAGACATCTCCATCCGTGTTGTGCAGGCCTCTCAGTGGACAGTACCATTAATGGTTTATAAAACACTGTAACATATTTATTCTGGGCTCGTAAAATACTTTATTGGATATAAATAATGATACTTCGTTCAACTATATGAAGCTATGTCAGATTACAATACTTGTTAAAGATGTTTGTAATTATTGTTACAGTAATCCAGTTTATTCTCACTGTTAGATCATGATTTTCTTCTTTTTATATGACTTTTATTCCACTCTTCTCAGGGTGAGAAGGGGGATGCTGGTCCTGAGGGCACCACAGGAGACAGGGGTGAAATTGGCCTGAAAGGAAAGGAAGGACCACCTGGGCCTCCTGGGCTGGTGGGGGTGAGGGTGAGTGTTTCGGCAACCAGTTCCAAATTTTATTCAGTTCCAATAAAAAGACAGCTCTTTTTGTTCACTAGAACCCTGTTCGATTTTCTGTTATCAGGGTCAGGAGGGTAAACCTGGCAAAATTGGGGAAAGAGGAAGGCCAGGAGAAAAGGTTTGTCAGTTCACTTGCTTGAAGCTAAATACACCTTTTAGTCTTGGATGTCTGTCAATTTACTCTCTTGCACTGGGAGTTAAAACGTTCTCAGCTGTAGAAGTAAACAAACAGAAAGGTCTGTAACCTCTGTAAGTACAACACTGGAGGTGCTTGTCAAGTAGAATTTTAGCATTAGATGTTTGATTTTGTCAAACTAACTGCACAACTATTTAGGGCTATTTGTATGCTCAGTGAATAGCTGCTCATTGATGGCCTTTCTCCAGGGGAGCAAGGGTCAACAAGGTCATCTGGGTGAGACCGGGCCAGCCGGTGTGCCCGGAGAGCCTGGATTTGTTGGGCAGAAGGGAGCAAGAGGAACCATCGGACCAGTGGTAAATTCTTTACAGTAGGACTAAAAGAGTTAATTAGAGTGTTTTTATATATGGGCTAAATATATATATTTCCCTAGGGTGCACCAGGGAGAATGGGCCAACAAGGAGACCCGGGCATATCAGGTTACCAGGTAAGCCTTTGTTTAATTCAAGCATCTAATTGTGGGATGTTATGAAAAATGAGAGACCTGCTGGGAATATTCCAACAGCCAGGCTTATTTTATGTTAGTTGGCTCGACAAAACCTAAAACATCAGATGGAGATGATGGAAATCACGATGATTCAAGATTCAAGATTCTTTATTTGTCACATGCATAGTTAGTACAACATGCAATGAAATGTAAACTGACGCTGACACTGATGCTCCCTGACTGTGCAAAAAGGGTAGGGAAGAAGAAGAACATTATATATTATATACATAGCAGGTGAATCCTGTACATTAAGTGAATTGAATTAAATAAGAACTTATGATGGTTATCAACTTTCTTTGCTAAGCCAGGCTTTCGTCCTCAGTCTCTGTACAAACTCACATAAAAAGGATGTTTTTTCACGGGTCATTTCGACGACTCTTGTGTACAAAACGATCCCTATGAGTGCCACCTTCTCCAGTCAGAGAATGTACGAGAGGATGATCTATAAACAATATTAAAAAAAATATAACAGTGAAACCCAACACTAATACTGCATACAGGAAGAGGTAAACTCATTAATCTCGGGATTCATCTTACAGAGTAGCAAAATAAACATTTTGATTCAAGTTAATTATTTTTATCACTTTATGAGCTCTCGGTTCGGCTGTTTTTCACTATATTGAAGTGAAGGCCAGTGACACTGTTGGATGCAGTCGGATGTTTTTTCTGATCTTCTTCTGTTTTACAAACATGTCACATTGGGAAGTTTAAGCTCAGTGCTTGCTGTTGTGAAACGAGGCTGAGTCATAATCTTATTTTCTTGTCATAGGGTCACGTTGGACCACCGGGCCCACTGGGAGCACCTGGGTCAAAAGGTGAAAAGGTACATTCCCAGTCTTATTTACTGCCTCTAATAGGCAGTTGCTCTTTGTGTCTAATGAGCTCTTCCTAACAATGTATGTAGCACATTGTCTTTGAGTGCATGGTCAGGATTGGGATTTTTTTGGATACACTGGAACTTCGGTTGTGTCCCTAATTAGTGCATCCTGTGTCTGTCTTGTTGTCCTTGCAATATCCCCAAAGTCATCTCTAATTTGATCACTAATATGAACTAGGACACACCCAATTAACTCAGTGTATCAAGTGTATATAATTAGCTAAGCACCTGGACTCTTCTGCACATGATTTTGGCAACATTAGCCAAATAATTTGTGTTTATTTGACAGGAGCAGCATAGAATGTAACTCACTGCACTGCAGTTTTAGTGAGATGCTAATTTGCATTTTTTTCAGTCCCTTGGCAGAAGCCATCTGGATGTGGATATTTGTCATTTTCCCTTTGCCAATATCCTAGATATGATGGCTATGCTTGTGCTCTAATTAAATCAATATCATCCAATCACATGGATGATTGCAAAATTTATGACTGTCAATAAAAAATAGTGCAGATGACTACAGATCTGTCACAGTTCTGCTTTTATCATTTTTGCTACAGTACATTTTTGTTCATTTACTTGGCCCCTGGTCAGTCCTAATTATAATTTAGCTTTTTACTTTCCTTTCTGAGCTCTTCAATTATTTATTTCATTTGATACATGCACAGCACATACCTATTAAAATTATACACATATCTGTGGCTGTTGTTTAATGAATCTCATAAAGACCCTGGAACAAATATTGGCTCCATTTATGTAAAATGGAATCATTGTGGGTAATAGTGCATGTAATGATTAGCCATTCATATAAAGAGAGCAAGCCATGTGTTTCAAACAAAGCATGCATTGATTTTGCAAAGACTGCTGGATTTAAGGGAAAATCTACTGATTGCGCTTGTCTTTTTTTTCTATGTTGCTCATTTAGGGTGAACAGGGAGATGACAGCAAATTAGAAGGTCTCCCAGGTCCTGAAGGTGACAGAGTGAGTTTCCGAGATGCAGCAGTTTTTCAGGCGCTGGTTCTCTTTGTGCTCTTCCTGATTGTTTATTATGTTTCCCAATCTTAATCCAGGGTCGTCATGGAGACAGAGGAGAGAGAGGAGAACCAGGTGAACCAGGACAGACTGTAAGTAAAGTTTTAAAAAAGAGATATGCTGCTTTTTTTTACATTATTTTTGGTGCAAACAGGTTTAAAATCAGTATTGAAATGAAGAAAATACACATTTTCAGGGTCAAATTGGTGTTGATGGAGCAAGAGGGGAACCTGGTGCCCCTGGCCTTCCTGTAAGTATACTTGCTCTTGTAAACTGTAAAACTTAGTTGTATGAATATTGTGGAAAAGTGTCCACACAAGAAACTGATCTTTAAATCAAACACTAATAATCATTTCAGGGGAAACCTGGACCGAAAGGACAGCCAGGACTGAAAGGATCCAAAGGTGACCAAGTAAGGACATAAATAGTTGCAAGATTTTACATTTATAAGTGACTAAATCACCTCTTTTATTATTATTGAGATAATATTATTACTGTGTTTTCTTTTATGTACCTGTGTCTGAACCTTGACATGAATTCTTTGTCTTTCAGGGTCAGAAAGGAAAATCAGGGGCAAGAGGTGCATCTGGTACCAAAGGACCACCAGTGAGTTGGACAAACTCCTTGTCTGCTTATATAATGAAACCTTAATTTAAACATTAACCTAAAGTTTTCTGATCGTCTAAGGGTCCCGAGGGTTCTACTGGCCCACGTGGGGTTGTGGGGAGGGAGGGACTTGAGGGTCCACCTGGTATGGATGGCCAGCCTGGCAAAGATGGATGTAAAGGACCTGAGGTGAAGACACTGTCAGTGGAGCCTGTTTCATTGAATGAAAAGAAAATATTGCTCATTAATTGCCTCCTGTATTTAGGGGGAGCAAGGAGAAGATGGAAACGTGGGCTTTCCTGGAAAACCTGGGCAGCAGGGTGAAAAGGGTGTAACAGGGCTTCCTGGAAATCAAGGATCCTTTGGTCCAAAGGTGATGATGATGAAGTGATGGTTGACAGCTTTTCTGACTTTGATCATATTCACAAGGAACATGTTAACTTACAGCATAAGAATCTTTATAGACTGCAGTGCAGGCACAATTATTGCTTATATTACTCGTAATTGCCAGAAAGCTTTAAATCTGCTATAAATGCCTCCCTCAGCAACATAATGCTGCCTTTATATGTGGAGCTTTATGTATTTTCAAAGGCTGAATGCTGCATAAAGTCATTATACTGTTTCTCAGAAGACCCACTATCCATTGCAGTAATATTGGGAAGTTTGTATTGGAAAGTATTAATGAATTGCCAAACTCTTTGTTTGCATGTCCTTGCCAATATTATATATGATGCAAATGTGCAAGACAAACAGAGAGGCTGTATTTATGAGATCTGCAGCATTGGACAGTTTTCACCTCACTGCCCCACTCAGGGCATCAGGTTGCATTCTAATTTTATTATATGTGATGATCCAGACATAAACATGCCAAGTTTTGATGAACTGTAGCTTGGTTCTTCTGCATCTAAATCTAAACCAATTTAAGGAGCACCCGAAGGATGGACAGGAGAAAGCAACAGGCCAATGCAAGTGTATTTTAGGTTAAGTTTTGCTACTGGTACTTGCTACATGATTGGGGACCACACTAAATGCAATTAGCAGTGCCCTATCACAGAAAATGTGAAGTAGGTGCTTGCTGAACTATAGTGACTTCTGTATTTTTGTTAAAGCATCTATACAGAGGTTGTTGCATGGATGTAAAAACGATTCTTGTATGATTGCATTTCTTCTATAGGGTGAGAAGGGGCTCCCAGGACAAATTGGTCCAGCAGGGAAAAGAGGCTCTATTGGCGGGATGGGATTACCAGGAAAACAAGGAGATCAGGGAGTTAAAGGGCAGCCGGTGAGGGCTGATTCTTTTTTTTTTCCTTACAACTCAAATTCCTTTATAGGACAGCACTCTTGTGCTATGCAATAAAAACATCCATTCTTTCCCTTCCTTCTTTTTTATTAGGGGGATATTGGCGAACAAGGATTTCCGGGGGTGTTTGGTCTCTTTGGACCAAAGGTAAGCTTCTACACATTCTCCATTTAGAACCAAAGTGATGACCTCAGGCCAACATTTTTAGACTGAATAAAGTTTTTAACCTTTAGAATTGGCTTATTAAAGTAATTTGAGGGTTTAAGTCACCTTAAGGCTGAAAAACTTTTTAAAAGTTTAAAGTCTTAAGTTGTCAAGAGCTGCATAATATTATATGATTTTTGGAGATATTATACATGAAAGCTGTTTGGTATTACTGTAACATGCCTCGGGATGACATCTGCTACACCGTAAGTTTTACTTACAGCACTACTGCAGTATATATAATTACAAGCAGAAGAAACAGAGTAGGCTTTATTGGAGTCTGAGTCTTTAATTTAAAAGCCTGAGAGTGATGTTGGATATTTTCCTGCAGTGGGGAGTTGAACACGAGCGTCGGGCACATGAGCTTTGTGCCGGCGCTCGGTAGCGTTTGTAATGGTCGTTCTTACTCAGAAGAAATGGGCAGGAACAGTTAAAGCATGACAAGTCCTGGAGTGATGTTACGTTTTTAATGTCAACAATATTGATAGCTATAATAAGAATAAAATGTAGTGTTTTTGTAATGGTATGTTTTATGGTCAGGGCTTCTGTAAAACACTGTGCTTCAAACCATTTCCTTTTTTTTTAATATACATATTTAAGAGTAAAAGTGTCAGCGCATGTACTGCTCACCTGTTGGATAAATGTTTGAAAGAGCACATCTGTAACAGCAATTACACATCTGTGAAGCTAAACTTTGGATTTATAAGAATATTCTGCACTGCTGTGTTTTGTGCTTGTAAACTGCAGATTCCAGACTGCTCGATTAAAAATGTTTTATTAATTTTTAACAATTTACATATTTGATAATTAACTATTTATTAATTTAAAAAGCGGCCTAATTGATGTGGTGCTTGTTTGTACTCCTACTTCTGCGAAAGAGAGATGCTAACGCCTTGAAGCTGTTACTTTTTACACAATCTAAGTTAAACGTAAAGGTCGATCCACACAAATTTTTAAAGCAAATTTTTTAATGAGATATTAAAAACATAGTTTTGTTTGTCTGATAAAATAATCTGCTGATCTGACTGTATTAATATTACAAAACGACTATTATAATAGTAGATTTAACACATCCTGTTTCTGACATGTGCTTGTGCTTGTTTCTAGGGACCTCCAGGAGACATTGGCCCAGCAGGGATACAGGGCCCAAAAGGACCACGTGGTTTGATGGTAAGATGAAGATTAACGGTAGTTTGGCAACTCAGTGCAGTATTTCAGCCAATGCCTTTGCACTGAACTCTCCCAAACTGCACACTTGGCATGAAAAATAAGTACCGCTTCAATAGATGCTACATCATCCGTCCTCAGTCACTTACATGCTTCTGCTTTCCAGGGTATGGAGGGTGCTTTGGGCCCCGTTGGCATCATTGGCCCCAGCGGTCATCCTGTATGTACCTCGTATGTCATCCCATGTGCCAAGCTTTATGTGACTTCTCCCTGCTTTTTCTTGGCAGTGATCGAGTGATCCTTTGTCTTGTTTCTCTCTATCAGGGACCCCAGGGTGACAAAGGAAGTCGAGGGGAGACGGTGCGTGGCGCTGTTTTGATGAATCCTTTTCTGTCTTTACTGTGAGCACAGAATAGGATACTTAGTATGGAGACAGCACACCGCTCAGCCTCCTTTGCCCTCAGGACTTTTCATTTCCTATTGTGTTCCACTGTTTGTTGTTACACTCACAGTGACACTTAGCTGCTGTGGAAATCCTGTCAGGGTGATAAATGTTGGCTGCTTGCTCCTCTCAAGCTTTTTAAGAGGTTTGTTGAGCGCTCATACACAGGCATAATTCAAATCCTCACTCTTAAAACGCCAACATTCATGTATGGGTTTGCCGTGTGGAAATGGGATTTGCTGTGTGGAAATAAGATTTCTGAGTGTAGGCTTGCAAAGAAGCAAGAGGGCAATTCAAAATACAGTAGATAAAGACTGTTGAATGCCATTACACTGTACAACATAATATAATGTCATCTCTGCACTTATATTGATTATAATACTGTCATCTCTCTAACAGGGGATGCAGGGACCTAGAGTGAGTAATTAATCACCTCTGTAGCTTTTACATTATTTTTTTTTATGAATGACCTTAATCATTTTTTTTTATAAAAGCCAAGTTATAAATATTTTGAAGCCTAATGTGTGAATGGAACTTTTTAGGGATCTCCTGGTCCTCGCGGACCACCTGGACCAACCGTGAGTTTTTCTTTTACTACATTAAAAAAGGCAAATTTTCATTTCATGCGTTCTGGGCTTGATTTAGATGTTTAATGCGTATGAGGGGAAATACCAGGGAAAAATATGTTTAGTTGAAATGGATGATTTTTGTATTTTCCAGAAAGTATAAATAAATTAATTGATCTCTGGCAAGGACAGCATGATTTAGTGGGAGAAGAGACTCAGACACACTGAGAGTAAAAAGCAGGAAATGCTGGAAAATAATGTGAAGAATAAAAAGTCATTTGTGCATCTACGCTTTAAACTATAAACATACAGTGCTATTTACAGGATAATCTAACTAGTTACACCTGCTTTTTTCCCCACTGTGATCTAATACAAATAGCTTTTAGCTAGCGGCTTTTCTTTTCTGCATTTGATACGCTTTATTTCCTGCGTTTTCACGGCTCATTTCCTCTGCATTCATGATCGTGTCTTATCTGCACATTGGGAGAAAATTAAACACCACCACCGACAGGGTAGATCAGGATTTACAGAACTGTTTCATGAACACAAATGCACTGAACGGCTGTTGTTACGTAAATGCTGATAAGACAAAATAAGTTGTAACATAACAGTTTTTTTTCTGTTGTTTTCTAGGGCCGTCCCAGTTCTGCCATTTCACTTGTAAGTGTGTTTCACCTGTTTTATTAAACTGGATTTCTCTGGGATTAATCGCATAATGCAAGTCAAATAGGTTACTTTCATGCCTTGCTACCTTTTTTTTTTCTGGCA
The DNA here is from genome assembly GCA_015108515.1 of Hemichromis elongatus. Lineage (NCBI taxonomy): Eukaryota > Metazoa > Chordata > Actinopteri > Cichliformes > Cichlidae > Hemichromis > Hemichromis elongatus. The sequence goes on along the minus strand of VUQR01035273.1, from coordinate 28,868 downwards.
GAGAAATGAAGCCCTCGGTGCTGCTTTTCAAGTCATCATCGATTCGCATGCTGCACTGAGACAAGAGGTTTGTATTGATGGAAACTATGCAGCTAATTGGGTCACTGCAGCAGTACAGAATATAGTAATAGTTTTCAAGAATAGCTACAAGTAAACCAACAGTTCACAATGAAATTAAGTTTCATAGACTTAAATACAAATTTTAAAACCTCAAGTGATTTTATTATCAGAGCATGGACCTGCCCATGTTAGACCAGGGCAATGGGATATTTAAGACGCTGCAGCATCTCAGCACTCTGATCCAGAGTCTTAAGAACCCGCTGGGAACCCGTGACAATCCTGCCCGAATCTGCAGAGATCTCTACAACTGTGAGCAGAAGATGTACGACGGTGAGGAAACCTTTAAACAGGACCGTCATTTCTGTGCACATATGGTCTCTGTAAATGTAGTTAAGGGTTGTTCTCCCATCATTGCTTCATGTTGAAAGGCACTTACTGGATTGATCCAAACCTCGGATGCGCAACTGACACGATTGAGGTGACGTGCAACTTCACTGGTGGAGGACAAACTTGCCTGAAGCCTCTCACGGTTTCCAAGGTTAGGTTATCTATTTTTATCCATTTGCCTCAGCTAGATAAAATATCCAGTAAAATGTAAATACATGTCACTTAGATACAGACAAGATTGCTTTGCATACTATGCAGACGGTGGGTAAATATCAAATCCACGATCACTTGTCTCCTTGTGGAAAATGTTCTCCTCATGTTGGCTTCAGAAGGATTTCTAAAAAAAAGTAGAGACGCTTGGGGTTTAAGATGGGCCATGTGTGTGCATAATGACACTCGTGCAATAAATAAAGGAGCACAGCTGTTCAATTTCTGGCTCTGCACAATAAACTCCAGCACTATTTGGAAAGAACACAGTCGTAGTGAATCTTAAAGGATCCCATTTGGTCTTCAGACTTGGCCAAGTCATCATCAAACACACACTGATTTGGGAAGTAAATCCTCAGACTCCGAAAATACCCTTCATCCACTGATTCCTTTGTCATTTCGGCTTGAAGATATTGCAACAAAACACTGAATGGCACACAATAACACAAATAGGGACTGATCCATTTCCTTCACAAACTGTGACTATAATAACAGGGTTAGACCGTCATAATTAAGGGTCAATCTGTGATCCAGATGTACCTCATTCAGATTCATAGCAGAACTGCAGTCTGTTATCAACATCCAAACAGATTGTGCTCAAGTCTGTTGATTAGAAAAAGTAACAATTGGTTATTTTTAATTTTAAATCAACAGTTGCTATCATTTATCTTAGTTTAACTGCTTTTCTGAATATACTACAGTACATTTACTGCAAAATTCATGGTCAGAAAAAGTAAATGATGTAAGATGAAGCCAATACATTCAGTATACAGTAAGTTTGTCATAACACCAAGTCTTCCAGATGCTGAACTTGACCTTTTCACTACATAAATTTTACATGCATTGATAAAAATCTACTTACATTACAGCTGGACACCGGGGTCGGTCGCATCCAGATGAACTTCATCCATCTTTTGAGCACTGAGGCTGTGCAGCACATCATTATTCACTGCCTCAACATATCTGTGTGGGCAGCAGGACCCTCGCTGCAACGTTCATCCACAGCTGCAAGCTTCAAGGCCTGGACGGGGGAGAAGATTGGAGCAGGAGACCTCCTGGAGACGCTCATACCTAGAGATGACTGTTGGGTATGCATTGTTACAATTATGGCACTGAAGTTAATGCAATACTCACTACTTTGGTCTTAATTGAATTACTATAATAAATTTAGTTTTCTGGAGGGGAAGCAAGAAATGTAAAAACATTGTTATTTTATATATGGCATCATGCGCTTTAAAGACTTAATGACAAAGTGCAGAAATTTAACACGCGAGTTCCTCTGAAACCGTAAATTGAGGTTTTAAGAGCCAGATTGCTGTTTCATCAGTTTTACAGAGATACTGGTTAACCAAGTTTTTTTGTTTTGTTTTGTTTTTTTCCTTAAGTCTTCATGCTTCACCAAGCTAATCACCTTTTCACCCTAGCTCCATTCTTCAATATTCAACCTAATATAGTGGAGGTTAATGCAGTTTGGTTTGATGTGCTCACAGCATCAAAAAAAGGAACGCAGCATTAGCCTTCCTAACATAAATGCTGTCCCGGTTACTTTGGATAATCCACAAAACTCTTTGTCAGTAGTTTCTGGAAGGAGTATTTCTTTGGTAGTCGTTCCAATTAAAATTATTCCCGGTGACGTCTGAGGATTATCGAGAATAGACTTCTTTTTTAGTGAGGGGTCCAGTTAAACTCCATTTACCTCTTTTTTGCACGGGTTTTGAAGACCGTGGTGGATATCTAAAAACTAGCTGATAAATTTGTGTCAATATAGAAATAACACCAGAAGACGGAGAACTGAATCTTTCATGCGATTTTGTGATTATATCCCATAACACTATGCAAATCTCCCTTTCAGATCAAGGATGGGCGCTGGCATCAGACGCATTTTATCTTCCAGAGCCAGGATCCAAACTTACTCCCCATAGTGGATGTGCACAACCTCCCAACTGCAGAGCCCGGGGCACGCTATCACCTAGAGGTTGGACCTGTGTGCTTCTTATAAGTAACTGTGGCACGCTCCTAAAAGCAGTGACTTCATGGAAGATTTTGGATGGGGGAGAACAGCACAGAAAAAAGAAAAAACAAACCTCCCTTTTTTTTTTCCTCCGCAAAATATGCTTGGACTGCAGAAACAGGAGGGGCGCCAGATAAAGAAGGCCCATTGGAATCGCAGAGATAAGACTTCTGGCTCTAATCAGCATATGGAACACAATAAGCTCCTTTTGTTAGAGACTTGTTTGTGTGACACAAGACCTGGATGCCCCTTTTTGAAGGAACGTCTCATTTCTGCCATCTCTCAGACCATGTTGTATCATAGTTTCCTGAAGGTCTGACTTGTATGGAAATACAGAACAATTCAAATTCAGTTACTCCTTCTTTCAATGTTTAAGTATTATTTATACATGTATATGTACTGTATATTGTAAGATAAAGTGCAATAGTTATTGTTACACAGCCTTTAAGGATACACAGTATCAATGTCATATCACTCATTCAGGTATAGTGTGCTTCAAGCACACACACACACACACACAGTCTCCAGGTAAGTCTTTTTGAGCCTCTATTAACTAAGTGCTACGAGACACCACATTTATGCAGATATCTTCACACACATAACTGCTGTGGGGTACCTTAAATGTCAAGGTGGAGCGAAGATTTCTTGTGTGAACTTAAAAAAAAGTGTCAAGATGCTACCTCGTCCTGTTCCTCCCATCCCACAGCAAAATGAGTCGTTGCCTGATATAATCTGGGATGACGCAGAGGTGACACCTGGTGCTGCCGCAGTCGACACGAGTATAATAAACTCTTGTCAGCTCTCAGCAAAGCTACGTCTGTGCTTTTAAAGGGAAGACCATTTACATATACATACAGGCCGAATTTCTTAAATTATATTTTCAAGGTAATACCTTTTTCAATATTCTTTGTATGAGTCTTGACAAAATAATTTAAGTTAGTCAAAATGTAAATGTAAAGCTATGCAACATTTATTATCAGTGGATTCTATTTAAAGATTATTTAAAATTTTGATCAGCTTCTGGTTCAAAACTGGGCACCATTTTTAGGATTTTGTTAGATTTTTTTGTCATTTGGAGGTTTAAAGGTTCTTACTGAAATATGCAATAATAATAATAACTCAGAGGATTTTTTTTTTTTTTTACATTATACAGTTAACTACCATGGTACACAAGCTAACAGTGTTTTGGTCTGTACAGACATGTAAGTCTAACAACTCGATAGTTAATTCAATAAAAGGTCTGAAACCTTTGCTGATAAGTAGCTTTCCCAGTTCTTCATCAAAGAAAATTTTCAAACGCGACAAAATAAATGCATTTAAACTGCCTTTTTGTGACACTTAAGTTTCCTTTTGTTCATTTCGCACCTGGAAATTTGATGTCGTGCCAGCCACTACTACCATTGTACAGATGAAGGTAAATGGTGTCTCTGATGTCTTTTTTTCCTCTAGCAGCTTTCATCATCATTTAAATTTTAATGGCATTAGTGGGACTCGTGCAATGTTACTGCAGCCTTACGCAATTCAAAAACACAGACAGACTCGAGGTTTCAAAGTGTTATATTAGCAGAGTGCTGAGAAGACCATGTATGTACAGAGCGCTTTACATACATGGTCTTATCTGGGGCACATGGCATGACGACCGCCATCAATTGGTAGGTTGACTCCGGTAATGAAGCTGGCAGCATCAGACGCCAGAAAAGCAATGCTGTGGGCCACTTCTTCCACCTCACCTGGTCGACCGAGGGCATGCGTCTGCTTACACTTATCAAGAAACTGGTGGTAAAAAAAAAAGAAAACAATGTATAAAGTTATATTTGTGGTTATCATGCTGAAAAATTAAAGAAATAGATCCTGACATTGAAAGTTAAGTTGCATGACTGAGATTCTATACATATTTATTCAGCTGAATACAGTAAATGTTACCTGGGTATACTGTTCCTCATTTAGTCCGGCTCTCTTGTGGACATCGGTGATGATCACACCAGGACTGAACAAATAAAATCAGAATTGATTTTTTTCTTCCCATCAGAGTTTTGGACAGTCAAATTGGACAGAGTTCACACAACTCTCAAAAAAGTTTGGAGAAGCAGTTCAGGAGTTTGAAGCTGCCCCTTCTGTGTAGCACACAGCAGTAGGTAAATGGACTGATACTTATACAACACCTTTCTATTCAGTTGAGTACTCAAAGCACTTTCTACTGCAAGTTACATCCACCCAATCGCACACAAAATCACACAGTGCTTTCTTTCTATCTACATCTGAGCGCTTTCTAACAGTGGTGCATGCACTCGTACTCCGATGGATGCATCAGGGGTGCCTAAGAACACTTCGGCACGAGGCTGGATGAGTCACAGATTGATCCACTGACCATTCCAATTGTGAAATGACTTGCTGTGCCACCTGAACCACAGCCGCCCGCGGTAGTTGCTTCAGATGTCAAATTCTGTGTTTGGCTGCTGCGTGGTTAGAGCAAGCAGGAGGCATATGATGCCCACTTTGGCTCTGCTATTTTCACTATCAGCACTTTTAATATCCGCAATCTCTGGAAATGTAAAGGGCTGCAAGTGCACGTTTGAAAAACTACTTATTCAATCGTTAATGTGAACCTGTGCAACGATAACGTGTTTATTGCACTTACCAGACAGAGTTCACTCTAACCTGTTTTGATGCCAGCTCTGAAATATAAAAAAAAAAAGTAGTTATATGGTGGTCCATTCTGATGTGCCAATGCAAACTTTTATACTGCTGTCCACATGAAGGTAAGAAAGAGCTCACCAAGTGCTATACAACGTGTAAACTGATCAATAGCAGCCTTAGACATGCAATAGGCCAACACACCAGGGAACTGCAGAGAGAAAAATTACACTTCTTTGAAGAAGCTTTATAACACATAGCTTCATAAAGATGGTGAATATGGATGGTGCTGTTTAAATATTGCGTCTACATGCAGAGTACCCACTGATCTCTGTCCGTTCACACTGGATACATTGACGATGGAGCCTTTGGTCTTGATGAGGTGCGGTACACAAAGTTGGGTCAGGTGATATACAGTTCTGTAATATATGAGCTAAAATTACTTTTAAAGGTCTTTGAATATTAAATATGCAGTTTTGATTCATTATAATAACTAGTCCTTGCCAGCCTGCAAAGGACAGTTAACATCCTAACATCTGTGACTGGCTTCACCATTGTAGTAAAAGCAGTATCTCACCAAGGCCTACATTAATCAGGCTGTCTAGACAGCTGATGAATGGTTCTATAGAGATAATGTTCTTGTTGATAATGGCAGTGAAATCTGCGTTTGCACTGAATTCACTTTTGCTTGTGAATTCCAACTATGTTTGAATGCAATCCTGCTTTTACAGCACAAATGGAATTAATGTAGGACTAAACGGATGCTACATTAGAAGGACTGGCCATCCTGAGTATGTAAATAAATCACCTTCAAAAGGACACCGTGTAACGCCCCATTTTGACATTTTCATACATGAAGCTTTATTGTGTACACAATGTGTAAAACATGGTTAAACATGCTTAATTCGACTTTTCCAAGCATGCATGCACACATTAAACAGAAAGCACTGCTATACTGCTCCCAAAATAATAAGATATGTACTGTTTAATGTCACGTACAATTTAGAATATTCAAATAAAATAAACCTCATCAAAGTCCCTCATGCAAAAAATACCCTCACAGGTTGACAAGTATAATTATCTTTATACTGTTTTGCATTATATAAAAATATTTTCAATATATGAAGAGTGCCATGTGATATATTATTTTCTTTTCCCCAGTTTTATATCTAAATGCTACTTTAATTAACAACTATATGGCTTTGTGCAGCTGATACCTATACATCACCTACATAAAGCCAGGTCTCCTACCTCACATTGACGTTCATGATCTTGTCATACTGAGCCAGGTCTGTTGTCTCGATGCTGCCCATTGCCAGGATGCCAGCGCTGTTGACCAGGATATCTAGCCGGCCGAAGTGAGCGATCGTTTTCTCCACCGTCTTTTTCACAATCTCCTCATCAGTCAGGTCTCCGGGAACGAGTAGAGGCTGTATGCACACACAACCTTTCATTAAGAACTGGTTTTAAAATGATTTATAAAGGCGACAAAAATGTATGCCTTCAACACTAAAGGAACACTAAATACAGGACAAACGGTTTGGTTAAACGCACAAATATTGGTCTGGTAAAGTAATAACAATAGTGGCACCAGTCACTTTGTTAGTTACTGTTCATTAATGCAAATACCTAATCAGCCAATCTCAGAATATTTTATGCACGTAGACGTGGTCGGCAGGCCCTGCTAAGGTTTGAGGTGAACATTAGAATTGTCCTAGTATTTTAGAGACTGTTGATCTACTGGGTTTTTGTTTTGTTTTTTTGCACACAACCATCTCAAGGGTTCACAGAGAAAGGTTCAAAAAGAGACGGTATTCAGTGAGCGGCAGTTCTCTCATGGGCAAAAATAACTTATCGATGCCAGGGGTCAAAGGAGAACGGCCAGGCTGCTTTGAGATGACTGTAACTCAAATGACCAGTCATCGCATCTAAGGGATGCAGGTCCTTTAGTAATACTCCTGTATTACTAAATGCAACACATCAAACCCTGAAATAGATGGACTAGCACAGTAGAAGACCACACAGGGTATCACAGAATGTGCAATTCCTGCTGCTTTGGATGGCAGGCTCAGAATTTGGCATAAACAAGATGAAAGTACAGATCCATCCTGCCCATCATCAAAGGTTCAGGCTGCGGCTGAAGGTGTAATGGTGTGTGGGTGTGTGTGTGTGTGTGGGTGTGGGGGGGTCTTGACACATTTTAAACATGAAAATGAGTTTGCACTTTGTTCAAATGGCAACCATAATGACCAGAATCCAACAGATGAGCTCTGGCGTGCAGGGGACAAACCTGCAGCAGCTGTGTGATCCTATCAAGTCAATATGGACCAAAATCTCTCTTTGGATCTATGCCATGAAGGCAGCAAAGGGGTCCAAAGTATACAGTAAGTAGGTATGTGCATCTCTAGTAGATGCTTGTTTTTGTAATTCTGATTCTAAAAATGTTGAATAACTTTTTGTTGTTAACGGGTTATGCTCAATAATTTGACCAACAGTGAGCTCTCTGCCTAACAGGAGATCAAGAAATGTATGAAAGTTTAATATCGTTATTACAGCATCCAACTTGTGTTTATTCAACTACATTATGGCAGTGTGTGCAGATATCTATATGAAGCAGACTATGTTGTGTACCTCGTCGGCTCCACAGTCTGTGCATTCTTTGGCTACTTTGTTGAGGTTTTCCACGTCGCGGCCGTTCAGAGCCAGCAGAGCTCCGAGTTTGGCGAACAGGACGCTCGTACCGGCTCCGATTCCCGAGCTGGCGCCAGTTATCAGGGCCACTTTCCCCTTCAGAGATGACACCTACAATACACAGCAAAAAGCTCCCAAGTCTTTCTTTTAGGTATCTTAACTTGCAGAAATAAGCCCGAAATAAGTTCATTTTTGTTGCCCTATTAGCCGGGTCCCTCTTGGACGTGAGATTTAACTCTCAATGACACTTTTCACCCTGATAAAATAAAGTAATAATAATAATAAATATATAACCAAACTTACAGATGATCAAGCATGAAGTACTGTAAACCCCACGCAAGACAATAAACTTACTTTAAACGCATCACCTGTAGCCATGATTTCTACCAGGTTCCGAGTGACACTTGTCCACTACTGATGACGCAATGTGACGCAATAAGTACGTTGCAGTTAAAATTAGCTCGTAGGACTACAACATGTGAAGCGGACACTCACGAAAGAGATGCTGCGTGTAAAACATGCTAAAACCCAAAGTGCTTTTATTATATATACTTTTTTATTTTTTTGAACTACACAACATTGAAAATTTTTTTAATTCCCTTTTAGACTAAACTTGAATAAATGGAGACGAATCTGTTAAAAAGTCATTTCAAAATGGATTTAAAGCACAGATAAATATAAAATATGGACACATCTTTCAGATCTGAAAGGTGAAGCGAACTTCAAACTGTAGTCCTTTTAACGACCAGCAGGAGGCGACTTTTAAAGTTGCAAAAAGTTTGAAGTTTATAGAGAAGTGTATGGGAAAACGACCCTAAGCTCCCTTGTTATGTAACCTCAGTAAACACTTTCCTGAAAACTTTGGACTCAACTGCTAGTTTCAGGTTATATGAGCAGATTATAATCAGTTTGTAAAATATGGTCATTTTTTGAAGCAGAAACTAAATATACTTAAAAAAAAAGGATATATTTACTGGCTAACAACGTATACCGTGTCAGTGAGAAGTGTGTGACATCCTCCTGGTTAGATCCACCTTCATCTTGTGACAGTCAGCTTCAAAAAACAACTTTGGCAGACTTAAGCCTTCAGAATGAGACTAATGGGTAACTAAATGGGTGACATCATGGCAGTTATGTCCACATTTTTTTAAATGTATTGTTTAAAGGAAACAAAACATCCCCCTGATTTATATATTTTTTTATTTATATATTTTTTTTACATGAAATTGCAAAATCAGGAACTACACCATATAAAAAGTTAAGATAATTTAACACTTTGTAGCTTCTAAGTCAGCACCCTGCCCACAGTCTAGGTCTGTGGGTGGACTTTAGCAAGGCAACAAGCATTGTATTATTTTCAAAGTGAAAAACTGCTATCCAGCAAAAGGGTTAGCATGAATGGTCACATCCTTTATCCGAGTTTCAGTCAGTGGTCGGAACGTCTTTTCATTCACGGGCAGCTTCTCCAGCTCATCCAGTGTTTCCAAGCCATCTATGATCCTAAATGTTTAGAGAGAAAGCAGTCAGCAACTGTTCCAATTTTACCTGAGGTAACAAAGCCACTAGGTGGTCACACAATCATAAACCTCTTTTGTTGGCTTGCATAAGATGCTTACTTTCCAAACACTGTGTACTTCATATCCAGGTGAGGCTGTTTGGCATAGGTGAAGAAAAACTGGGAGCCATTCGTGTTGGGACCATTGTTTGCCATGGAGACCACTCCTCTTACATTATGCTGAAATCAGAAGAACAAAATAAAAAAAAAAATTCCAATAGAATGGTACTTGGGTAAAACCAGCCTAAACCAGCTAGCTTTAGGATTTACTCACTTTTAAGTGTTCACTGAATTCATCCTCAAATTTACGCCCCCATATGCTTGTTCCTCCTTTACCAGTGCCTGGAGGTTTTAATAAGAAAACAAAGATGCAGTGAGCAAAAAGTGAGCTTTTATTTTTTTTTACCACTTCAAAAAAATAACATCCCGTACCTGTAGGATCTCCAGTCTGAACCATGAAGCCCTTTATATTTCGGTGGAAGTTGCAGCCATTGTAGAAGCCACTGGCACACAAAGCAAGAAAGTTCTGCAAAAGAAACGCCACCAAAATTAAATGCAAATTCTTGTAGCTCTCGTGTTTTTAAAATTTCCCTCTTAAAAATGTTATTATTACAAAAAAAATGTTTAAATCTGCAATGTTAAACACTTTCATTGCCCTTAAGCACTGACTATATTTTTTTGACTGAATACGACCATTTCTGAGTCCAGATTGTAAAGAACGTTATCTGCGAGGGGTGACCATATCACACCACTTTCATCTTTATTGTAGACAGTATGTCTTTGAACTGAGCTTTTAAATTTTGTTATAAGGCTCTTTGTAGTCTTGTGCCATGTTTAATTACCAATTAATCTAACCGGACTGTGGGAGGAAACCGATTGCACACACACAGGAACAACATGCAAACTCCACACAGAAAGCCCTCAAACTTGATTTAACCGTGCTCTCGTACTACAACAATTCAAGGTCGTAAGTAGACTAGGATAAACTTCAGCCCACCTACGACCCTGAATTACTAGCTGGATCTTCTTACTTTTTTACGTAAAAATCCATAAAATGTAAGAGTGTTAAAATAAAAGGCTTGATTTTTAGGGAGAGAAATACATTTACCTCACATGTCCTCGGTGTGCGCTCACAGAACAATTCAATTTTAATGTCCCCTAGATCTGTGTGAAGAGTAACAGCCTGCGAAATAGACAAGGACAACAAAAACATTATGAAGACAGGAATATTCTCCTGAACTTTAACTATAAACTTGACTAGCTTAGCCTGCTATCGCAAAGAACTAGCAGGCGCAAAGCCTGTTTAGCACCGTTATAAGCTAATATTAGGAAACAACCTCTCTTTTTTTTCTTTTTTACATATAAAGACTGTAAATTCATACAATGAAACTCACCATTTCAAATGTTGCGTCTGTGAACAAGTGTGTCGAAGAAATATGTCCGTGTGGGGATAGATACCCAGCAGTGAATAGTTCCGCGAGGAATATTTTTTACTGTCTTTGTGAATGAGAGAGAGAGAGAGAGAGAGAGAGAGAGAGAGAGAGAGAGAGTGTGTGTGTAGACAACTAAAAAATTAAAGAAAAAAATTAATCACTGGCACTAACAGATGACAGGGACATTTTGCTGACATGCTTTGGGCGTGGTTGTCCAGTTTTTGGAAATGGTCCTTGCAAAATTGTTTTTACTGAGTGATCCCATTTATCCTATGATGAAGGATTTTTGCAAAGGTGGGAGTGGTATCTTCCTGGATGACAATAGCTTTGTCCATGAGGGCACAATGGGTCGCACTAGAGTACAAATAGAATAGCCAACTCATTGTGAATAGCAAATTTCAATTTGTAAAAGTTTTGGTCATGCCACTGTCTCCAACCTCTCTTTGAACTTGTGTGACTGTTGCATGATATGGGTCTTTGCAGCACTATCAGGTCAGTTGAACACCTACAGTATAAGAGACGTTATACTGGCATATATCAACGAGTGCCAGGGGTTCCATAGTGTGGTGGTTTACACATTTACACACAGGTCAGTATCTGTATCTACACACTAGTTTGATGTGGACACTTGCACATCAAACTAAACCTTTATGTAATTTTTAATCCTTCTGTGACGATGCTATTAAGACAGAGCACAAAGTAGAGATGGTTTTAAAATAGATGGCATATCAAGACTTAGAGTTAAAGGGGTTCTTTATAATCTCAGATAAAAACAAGCTAAATTACAGCATGGCCTCCAATGAAAAGGTTGAATTACGACATGTTCTCCATGCTGGTGTAAAACACCTAAAAACAGATCAGTTCATAAAATCTTCACAGTAAATTTCATTAGCACTACAGTGAGCAATTTCTGAAAAAAGTTTGTGATAAAAGCCCAACAGACACCAAGGCGAACGTGGCTTACTTCATTTTTTATTTTACTGGAGTCGGTGGTGTACAAGACAGGAAGAGAAATATGGTCAAACACACTCACGTCAGTACTGATGCATTGATGATGTTCCTTTGGCAAAAAAAAACAAAAAACATAAAAAAAAACAACCCTAGATAACACGTCTGATTGCAACTGAGTAAGATGGAAAATTATTTTGTACCCAAATTAAACATTTTAAGAGGAAAAAATAGAAAATAGAAACCAAGGGCAGAGGAAGTCCCATTATTGAAACACATAAACAGTAAACACACTCGGGGTTTATCTACTGATCACAATAAAGACACAATTCAGACATGAGATGTTCGACAAAAACACAAGCAAGGTCAAATGAAGTGGTTTAGTTTCAACTCAGCAGTTAATATTAAATACACAAAACTAAAAAATAATGTATAGAAATTTGATATAAAAATGTTATCACAACTGTTTAAATTATTACAAATAACCAGAAATAACAATAAAAAAGATAAAATAATAATAATAGTAGGCATCAACTAAAAAATTGAGTACTGGCTGCTTTCCTGAGAAATTTAGTTCTACAATAATCCTAATAGATATCAAAATTAAAAAATAAAATTAGTCATAATAAAAATGAAAGGAAAAAAAAAAAGAACAATTAACAGTGACCAAGACAAAAACATGTTTATTTAATGTTACTACACTATGTTCTATGTACTGACCACTTATTTACAGTACTGATTGCATCAAATCACTTAGAAATGATGACATGATGTCCCCTTTAAATGGAATATTGCATTATTTTACTATATAGGTGTATTGTTGATGTGTTTGTGGCTGTCATTCAAAATGCTCCACTAAAGACCAAAATCCGTCTCTTTGTTTAACAAATATTTTTATGTAAAAGCTTAAGAGTAAACTTAAGTTTAATCTCGCGGCTGGCAGTCATTCAGGTAAACCTTCCCATACTGGAAAACAACCGAAACATGTTTTTGTGCACACAATAACTTGTACACCATTGTTTGCAACACCTAAAAGTAACTTCTGAGAGAAGCGGTATAGTGCAAAAGCATCCATTAGGTGCAACAGTCTCTAATCTACTTAATGCAAAAATCTCAACATTGTTTTAGTAAAACCAATGTGACAAAAAGAATACAAATACACATTAGAAATCTATATCGTTACTAACAATTCAGCTAAATGTAATACTGCACAAACATGTCACGGTCGTAGATGCGCATAGCTACAATGTTTTCTATTATGTATATTGCTTCAGCCGATCTTTATTAACGCAGGAATTGTATTTTTCTTGAGCTAATTGCAAGAATTCCTGTTGTGTGTTGTGCTGCATCAGAACTGTGGATCAATATCAGACTCCACATTTTTAGCTTTGTCTTGGTCACTGTGTCCAAACACAAATACAGAACAGTCACTCTCAATTGAGCAAAAACAAGTAAACCTTGACCTAAAAATCTCTCTTTCTTAGTTAAAAATGAGTGAAAATTAAATTTGCCTTTAACTATGAGAAATGAAATTTATATTTTTAGAAAAAGAATGTACTGGTTACTTCCAAAGAAAGTCATATACTGATTGATTAAAAAAAAAAAACATATCCCTTCCTTTCCTTATCAACAACTAGTTTCTGCAAGAAATACATCTGGTACTAAAAAAAAGAAAGGTATAAAAATAAGAAAAAAAATAAAACCCTTCCCTAAAACCCAGAACGTCACTGACATAGTAGCTTATCTGACACGCGATACATCACAACTCAGAGGTTATTGCCCATAAAACAACAACTGACCTTGATCTCGAGCACAAGTTAGGTGAAGATTCATTGGGTGATTATGTGCGCAAGCTTGATTATATATTGACTAACACTGACTGGTGAAATGTGGATGAACAATAGACCATGGAAGCCTGGCATAAGCTCAATGGGCTTTTGGACGGATGAGCTTAAAAAACCCAAAATAAAATAAATAAATAATAAAAAAAAAATTAATGATAAACTACACTTCGTGCATCTTCGGTAACCAAAATCTAAACTCAACAGCTAGGTATTTGTAGAAGTTTTACTGGACTGTTTAAAATACAAGGTTTGCTCTCTGCTGACTGACACTGACTCTTTTACTCTTTGTTAATAGTGAGGAGCAAAACTGGTGATCAGATTTAAACCAACATTTAACCACAGTCAATACGACAAGGTGAGGTTACAAGAGGGGAAATAAACAGAAACTGGGGTGTGGTGGGGAATCACCCTAAGACATACGAAGTGTCAAGCATGGTCACTTCTAAAAGGTTTGCAAGAAGTGACAAAAAAAAGGAAACTATGACAACAATAACTCCATCACTAGCTGGGGTTGAATACTCTGGTGCACTTTGACAAAATTCAACTTTCATCTAAGCAGACAACAGAAATATAACAATCAATCCAATGAGAGGAGAAAATAAGGCAACTAATCTGGTCGACTTATGAGATTTACTTCATTTTCTTTTCATTTAATTGGAATGTAGTTTGATTCTGTAGCAGTAAAATTTCAAATTTCTTTACTACTCGCTTTTTAATATCAGCAGAAAGCAGTAAAAGTGACATTTAACCTCACCTCAGTGAGTACTATGTAACATTTCCAACATTTAGGATGTGCGTTTTCTCACACATAGGTGAGCAGCTTCTTCACTGAACATTGCACAATAACGCAGTCCAGTAATAATAAAGTAACAGAATTTGAATCCTATTAAGGTACAAATATAATATTACAATGTTATAGTAACAAACTAAAATGAACACGAGGCTAGGTGCTTAAAAAATACATTTAAAGACATGATGACATGTCTGGTCTTTTTTATTTGTAGCCATTGCTCTATCATTGCTTTTAACCACTCATTCTTCTTACATCTGCTACAAAAAAAAAGCCCCAATCTCATTTAAGCCTCTACGTTTGACAGACATATTACAAATACTTTCAGGCTCCATTTCAATTTCACCACAGTCACTCTGTATAAACATAATCTGTATTCCTATGAGGCAGACATTACACATCTCCTCCAAAATCTTTAAGCATTCCCCCCACATTTTATTTTGTTATGTGCAAGTTATTGCAAACATATCATATACTTTTTAGTGAAAATGTTATTTTCCACTAAAGATATACTACCAGTAAGGGTTGGGTATTCTGATATGCTTCGCTAATGCCATTTTAATGCTAGTGCAATAAATGATATTCAGCAGAATAATTGCTTTTATTTAAGCACTAGGTCAAATACACATCTTTCCATACAAAGAGGGAACCAAACCCTCAATTCTGCCAAATTGTCTAGTCTAGTATGAAAAGATTTTCAGCCAACCAGCCAACAAAAAGCCCTTTAGCTCTACAATACTAACAGTGTCCTCTATGGCCCTCTTCTTCCCACTTTTTAACCACCTTTAGATACAAGGCTCTCAGTATAACCATACTCCACTCATCCATAGTTATTACTGTTTTGATAAGTCATGCTATCAAATCACTCTCAATAGTATCCTTGTAACTCAAAACAGGTGATTATTATCTATATACAGCAATAAAGATGTCGTAGAAGTAATTTTTGCCTTTAAACCGGAACACCTGACAGAATATTTTAATGTATTAAACCTTATGTTTTTAGTAGTGAGCACTGGTATTTTTCTTTTTAGTAAAATTAGATCCAAGTGTTACATACGCTATCTTCTATACCATAATCGAGAGGCATAAAAATGTAAACACAAGATTCAAACTACATTATTGCTAAAAAGCATCATTACTGGATTATAATGTGAAGGCCTGAGAAGTTGTTTGCCGAGGAATTAATAGATCAAATAGACTAAGAAGACAACCAGAAACTGCCTGGACTTTGGTTCTACCAAACTGGAACTGGTTCTTGATGCCCAAACTTAGAGACGGCACAATGCAGCAGGAATACTGCCTGTTATGGCAAGCATCTGGGACCAACTTCTATGTCCAGAGCCAGTAGATCAGTATGTGTGTCTGTACTTGCAGATGTAAACCTGTTTTTTTAAGCTTGTTCTTTGTCTGCTTTCCACAACTGTTCCTTGACCTCTGTGGGCAGTGTGTTGAACAGGTCTTCTTCCACCACGAGACCAGTTCTCTTCAGCTGACGGCACTCTCCAAGTTCAACAGGCAGACACTCTAGGCGATTTCCTCTAAGCTCTAGCTGTGTCAATGCAGTCAGCTCTCCAAATCGTGATGGTAGAGACTGTAGGCAATTGTTTCCTAAGTTCAAAGTGCGAAGCTTCTTGCAGTGGAACAGTTCATTAGGCAGGTTCTCAATCTGTATTTTAAAAAAACAAGGGAAAGAAAAGGAAAGAAATGATGACTTTTAAGCTAGTTTATTGTTTTATCAGCAAATAAATAATACAAATAAAGCATTAAGGATAAACTCCAATCTATAATTAGGATATTATTAAAATGGTTGGAAACAATGCTTATTACATCACTTACCCTATTGGCTGTCACTGCCAGGTACTGAAGATTTTGGAGGAAGCCAATATCTGTTGGGATATAGGTTAGATTGTTATGGCTCAAATCCAAGAAGCGCAGCTTGCGGCAATAGAACAGCTGGCTGGGGATCTTCTCAATCTTGTTTCTGTTCAGGTACAGCTTCTCCAGGTTGTTCAGGGTGCCAATCTGAATAGGAATATAGGCAATCTGGTTGTACCAGAGCTTAAGGCAGACCAACCGATGAAGATGCTGGAAGCTGATGATCTCCTCAATGGTCTTCAGGTTGTTATCCTTCAGGTCAATCTCTTGCAAGTTGTGTAAACTGAAGATTGAGTGTGGTATGCGTTCAAGATCACAACGAATAAGCTCTAGCTCTGTCAGGTTTACCATCTTTTTTAGACTATTGAGCACCATGAGCTTGGTTCCTTCATTATTGATGGACAATTTCTGGAGGTGCATGCCCACATCAGTGACCACTTGAGGTAGCTTGGTGAGATTGCTCTTCAGACGAAGCACTTTGAGTCTCTTGAGCTCCCGGAGCCCATCAATGACGATGTAAGGGTTGTTCTCAGCACTGAGATTCCCTGTCAGATGAAGCTCACTGAGATTCTTCAAACTGTAGATCCATAAGGGGATTTCTTTGATGTCAGTGAACTTGATATGCAGAGACTTTAAATTTTCACGCAAAAAAGCCAAAGCTGGAGCTTCAATTTTGGCTGGGGTGTGATAAAGCCACATCTCTCGCAGGTTAACCAGCTGAGCAATGATTGGGGGAATTGTAACATCTGGAATTAGCTCCAGTTTAAGAACCTCCAACTCCATCAGATCGAACACAGTATCTGGAATGCCACTAAGCATGAAAAGGTGCAACTCCAACTTCTCCTGAGAGTTCTTAGTTATCCTCTGCCTGAGTTTGTCCAGTGTCCACTCATTGTTGAGGTTGAGCTGCCGCAGTTTATTTTCGCTTACTTCTGAGAGGAACACGGCAAAGCGTTTTGAGTACAGAGGATCATACTGATCTATCATGTGCAACATGAATGCAAAGTCATTCTTCACATCGGGTATGTCACTGTAGCTGCTCTCTTCCCGGATTGACTCAAAGGAGTACTTCTTTAGGGAGCGCCGAAGCATCCAGCAAAGCGTGTACATGCAGATCAAACCATACACCACCACTAAACTAATGTAGAAGCACGCTAAGATTTTAAAAAGTGTAGCGAGTGGGTGAGCACAACGGTACACACTGTAACCGGTCAGGCTCTCTATATTTACAGAACAGTCAACACTAAATTGAATATCATGCACATAATACCCTGTGTAGCAGATTATCAAAATAAACTTGATGACTTTGATAATAGTCTGGCGTATGTACAGTCTATATACAATGTCTCCTTCTTCCACATGTATGCGGAACTTCTTTACTTTTTCAAACAGAGCTTTTGCCTGTTCACCCTCTTTCTTGTCCAAAACTCCTGTTTCCGTTCTATCTACAATGCCCTGCTCAAAGCGCGATTTTGGCCTTTGAAGCATAGGAACACTTGCTTCAACATCCTCACTTATAACAGAT
The DNA here is from genome assembly GCA_015108515.1 of Hemichromis elongatus. NCBI lineage: Eukaryota > Metazoa > Chordata > Actinopteri > Cichliformes > Cichlidae > Hemichromis > Hemichromis elongatus. The sequence continues at coordinate 10,908 of VUQR01035273.1, read as the reverse complement.
TCCTTGTGGTCCATCAAGCCATTCATTTTCATTGGTTTTGGGTCACTTTCCTCAACCACTGTCTCTGATAGTGCCCTTGTTGTCCATGGAGAATCAAAGCATTTTAGCAAGATAGATACAAAGTGTTCTAGTTTGGAGCTAGTCCGTGGAAACTTAAACCAAAAGTTGCTGCAAGCTAGAAAAATAAGGGTGTGGAGTAATACTAGGTAGGGGAAATACTTGGCAAACCAGTGCAATGTATTTTCATAGCAGACAGCATCGACATAATTGTACTGGTGGCGGTCCAAATCATACTGGATCCCTTTGGGCACTGGTGATGTGATGCTTGAATTGAAGTTCTTCTTGCAGGTTTCATTGACCACCCATTTGCAGGGCAAGCAAATCATCTTGTCCTGGGTGACCTGCAGTGTTCCCCCAAACACAGAAATCATGAGCATGACAATGGAGATATAGTCGGTGAAGACATCCCACCAAGGTTTCAGGATGCGGTATGCTGGCTGTGTGTCCACAAAGTACCGCAGCTCCGTGATGGGGATCATGGTTTATCTGTGGGAACATAGAGAACACTTAACTGTAGAAAGCGATATATTAAATTAAAACAATACAGAAATGTCTGTTTACAAATTAAACGCTCCTTCCCTATAATGCTTAAGCAACCTTTGCCTAAACAACAACATAAAACCTAGCAGAGAAATCAATACTATGATTCAAACTAACAAGGGCACACATCAGAACATTGACCATGGTTAATTTGAAGGCTGTCAGGTGTAATGGAATAGCAATTGTGACAAAGACTTTGGTGTTTAACTTTACTTGGTGGACTACCATGCTATTGATTTACCTATTGTTAAGCAGGCTCAATTAATCTTGCTTTCAAACGACTGTCATACCAGACAAGTCATTTCAAATGCTATAGCCAAATGGCAATCAATAAAATATAAAGTAAATTTGTCTGCTTCTTAAATTACTCCTACAAGATTAAGGTGAAGTATTAATGGGCTGCCTATGTTAAGAAAAAAAAACAACAAACATACAGGCAAAGAAACCGCTGCCTTCAACGTGTCTGCAGGGTGTAAACACGACAAATGACCAAGTTAGGTAGGCAGTAATTTCACACTTGTTTAATCGTGAGAGGTTGTATTATTACTGTTCATAAGCAGTAATAGTACATAAATTCAACCTCTCTCTTCTGATGCAGATAATAACACAAAATCTGAGTACTAAAAATATACTAATATTTAAAATGAAACAAAAAAACAAAAGATAAAGACAGTATGGTCCCTCAGTCATGTATTTAGATGATAATTTATGCTTATTATTATTAGATTGTTTTTGTTATTATGCCTATTGCTTTGGTACTATTTCGTGTTAAGGAAAGAATAATCAATACTAATGAGGGTTCAACATTGATAATACAAATAAATTCAGTTCAATTTCATTTATATAGTAACAAATCACAACAAGTTACCTCAAGGCACTTGAATTGTAAGATAAAGACCCTCCAATAATACAGTAATGAGATAACATAAACACTGAGCGATTCATCCGTCTCTTTAACATAACTATACAGGTAATGGAGCCAATTAATGAGACAGGGTTTTCAATACATATGAAAGCACACAAAAATACTGCGAAATATATATGCATATAGTGGATCAACTCAAAACACACATTTCACTTGAAAATTAAGATGTGCAAATGTGAACAAATCAACTTGTTAGAGATACTCTAAATTCAGACAAAAACTTTACATAGTAAAAACCACAAACATGTTTAAGGAATACTTGTCATAACTTGAAATGCAAATAGAAATTCTACATTGTTAAAAAATTACGCACAAGTTTTGCAAACAACAAAGTTCTATGGTACCATTTACCTAAAAATGCAGCCAAGGTTTTGGGTGTTTTTTATACAACCATTTAAAACTATATACAGAACAATCTTGTTCTACATCAAATAAAATGCCACACAAGTTATTTACGCAACTGTCTCCAACAAAAAATAGTTTGTCCACTATAAGACAGACGAGAACAGCACAGGCCTGAAACCTTGCAGGTCTGACGACAGCAGGTGTATCACTCCTAACGTTTTCCACCTGGAGACAGCATTTACACTGAAATTTGCCTTTAGTGGCTTTTTTGCAGCAACTGTGACATTCACTCGTAGAACTGACACACAAAACAACACACGACCACACTAAAAACTAACTACAAAAAAAAAACACTAACTATAGACTCCAAACATGGTAAATGTCACAAATCTCTCACATGTAAACAAACCTCTCTAGCCTTAAGTTGGTTAGTGTTGTATCGGGCTAATGTTTAAAGTTTTCACTTGAGTAAAGTAACTCTGTACTGTTAAGTAATGTTAGCTAAGTTCTCAGCATATTCCATAAATCTCCATGCCATTACTAACTGCTATAATAGTGCTGCCATATTTCGCCAAACTCAGTGCATTTCAATCATTTCTCCAGCAAGTTTGATAGCGAGTAAAAAAAGTAATCATAATTTTTTTTTAAAATAGCGTGTGTAATGTACACGTACTGGAAAAGGATTTACTAGGAGTCACCCATCATGTGACTGGAGATTGCAAACTCTGCCATTGTCATTTTTCATCAAACACCAACCTACAGGCATTTAGCGCACTCATCCCCTGACTGCCTGGGAGAGGGGCGGGGTTACACATTGAAACAGACAGCGGTGCAAGGCAGCCCAGGCAGCTCTTTTTTCTCTATTTGATAAGAAAACTATTCAGTGAGAAAGTAATTTGTGGTGAATGAAATACAGTTACACTTTCAAGCACTTTTAAGCACCACGTCAGAAATTCAAGCACTTTTCAATCCTTGAAAAGACTATATTAAACTTCAAGCATTTTCAAGGATTTCAAGCACCTGTACGAACCCTGAGTATGAAAGCACCAGTTTATGTATCATTTACATGTGTAGCCAACCTCAAAAGGTGAATTTTAAGCAGTTTCGACCAGATTTAAATTATTCTTATTGCAGGGTGGCCATGAGAATACATTCATTGAACAAAGCACATACACATGTTAATGTAATAATCAACGCTAAATAATTAAACAAACTTTCACTATTCATTCATTTTTACGTCACAAGTCACACGTGCAAACATCCTTACTAACGTGTTGACGACACAGTCACTGAAATTCAAAATTAATTTTGTTACATATTTACTCACTAAAGAAGGGAATTCCTTAGACTGCTCATTATATAACTTTTGCATTATCAACAAGGTGGTATGAAATAATGTACAATGTCACATTATCATCAGTTAACACCATAAACCTTAAGCTACAGTCCCACACAATGACACAAACCCACATTCTAACAAGGGCACACTCAAGATGTTTCTTTTAGAATGCAGCTATTAACACAAAGGTGATAGTAAAGATAATTAAACGAGCCCAAAGAGGATGCAAAGAGAAAAATGCTGGAGACAAAGCAATTCTACTATGGAGGCTATAGTTTTATAAGCCCGACTGCCAATTACTCCTTGGGGTTTCCAAGTACACTTAGCTTTAACATCATTCTGGTTTCTTGCTATTAGCTTTGTGTTGGTTGTTAGAACCCAAGCAATAAGAACAATACTAATACCAATATTTGGTGATTCAAAAAATCTGATCTGACTCCAATATACTGGCTGATATAATTTTCCCCCCTCAGAAACAAGAAACATGAATAGATTTTCAGAAAATTTGTTATGAGTAGAAATGTATTTACTCATTGACGCTCTGCTTGACTTTGCTCAGGTTAGCTGGTTGTTGTGCTTGTATTGTTGCAAATATGTGTTTTGCAAACAGCGTAGTTGATCGGTCAAACTCTAATAAAAATTAAAGTAATATCTCCTTAAAAACTTTAGATTGCGCACACAGTGAAGTCAGCTGATTAACATTAAATCAACTCATCATCCAAAAATAACTAAAAAAATTATGCAGAACAAGTAATGACATACCAGACATGATTTTTCAGACATGTATGTCTGAGTAAATACATTAATGTATGTATTTATTTTATTTGCTATGTAACCATGTGTGTCTTTAATAAAGTGAAACAAACAACCAAACAAACTGAAATTAGTATAAAAATGCATTGCAGAAAAATTATATCCCAGTGCTAGAATATATCACCTTCCTTATGATGAATGTTTGAGCAAAGTGAAGAACAGACACAAACACAAAGAGCAGTTAAGTAATGAATTGTCTGGGGGATATTGCTGGACCAGCCAAAATCATGTAATGCCTTAAAAAAAAAATCACATAATACATAACTCATGTAAAATGACACGTTAACATTGTCCTATTAGGTATGAAAAATTGATTTACTTACAATTGTAATTGTAAAGCACAAGTCATCCATACATAAACAGCCAAGAGCAATCCACAACGAATCTCCCTTAACTCTGCTGTACATCAGAGCCAGATAAAGCCCTCTAAATTGCCACACCCAGCATGAAAGCTCAAGAAGTCACTCTTCTTAAGAAGATGTTCCGTTTTGGCTTGTTTAACCCAAACAACGTGACCGCCAGAGGAGCCACCTTGCTCCCCTGCTCTCTATTCTTAGCGGTTTCCGTTAATAATACCCAGAGTATTGTCTGTGTGGGCCTTGAGAAGTACCTCCCTCGACCTTCAGGAAGAGATCCTGTTTACCTTATAGAAGCCGCTGTCTCCAACAAGTGTCTCTCTGGAATACTCTACCGTCAGCTTTTGCACCCTCCTAAAAACACACACCTCCATACAAACACACATACACACACAAGACCTGGCATTCATTACAGAGCGTGTACTTTTGTAGGAAACTGTACTGACAAATAGGCGAGACGCCTAGTCTGATTCTTGGCCAAATAAGCATATTTAGGCTGGCCAGTGTTCAAAGAATTTTTTTTCCCACACAGCTAACAACTGTTGTATTGCGAAAGCCTGTATGGATGGACGATGAAGCAGCAACAAGTACTCTTAGTAAAAAAAAAAATACTCACCAGTTTGGAGGTGTTATCTGTACTCCAGTGCCTGATGATATCCCTGGTGGACTAGCCACTCACTGTGTATCCAGAACTCTTCATGAAGCATTGCCTCTTTTATCAGAACGCAGTTGAATCTAAAATAAAAGACATTCGGTATGAAAATGTGATTTTCTAGCCTTTCTAAAAAAGTAAAGATGGCAAGTTACACAACGGTGCATGAAGTGATGTTTTAAGTTCATACTTAAATTAGTGATTATTCATATTAATAATAATAAGTGAGTTTGATTTTTTGTCACCGCTCATAACCATAACATAGGACGCCTTTGTCATGTAGCTAGCTGAGCAAGCTACTCAACATAAAGTTAAACCCGGGTGCTTTTTTTCTTTACATGTGCAACATGAAACGCTGTTTTTAATGGCATGAGCGGAAATCTGACAACAACTAGCTTATTTGTCAGTACCGACCACGAATAAAGGCTTTTTTTTCTGCTGAAAACATGTTCGCAAACTAAGCTATACTGTTTAGCTAGTGAGCTAAGCTAGCTACATGCAGACCGGGGGTTCTTGTTATCGTTACATCATCGGCAAACGCCGCACTTAAACAACACTAGTACACTTGTAACAAACACTGAAAATTCTGAGGTGATCAGTTTACTTACTGCTTATTGGTGTGCTGCGTCCAAAACTAAGGCTATTTTATCAATGGATCTTCACAAATTGCAATTGCTGTTGCTAGCTGTTGGTTTTCTATCAAGAACTGGAAACCCACCGAGCGGAGGCAGTGTGACAGTGTTACAAAACGTAGAAGAAGAACGCTCTACTTAGTTTGTTTTTCCGGAAGGAGATGCTATTTTGACAGGGAACATTTTGTGTATTTATTGAGTGTACGACAGCGAGTTGTGCATTTTAATTCCAGAAATGTTGTCTGTCCACTCTTTAAGGATTGTTGGTTTATCCCGGGCTTTACTGCACCCATGCTGGCTAACCACCAATCGACTGCCTGTTTCTAAAGCTGTTACATGTACAGCTTACTGTATGTTTACCAGCCTCCACAGGAAGGGCACATGGCACGGCAACATGAACTTCAAAGCACTCAGAAAAGACAGAGAGCTGTTTTACTTCACTTATCAATCCGTTTCACTCAGGAATTGCTGCACAAGTCAAATTCAGTTGAACTGCTGGAACTGTAAGCATCTTCTTGAGAAAAGACCTGCATTTTTCTGCGTGTCATGCAAAGCAGTGCAGCCCCCTGTAGAAGGGACATCCTACTTCAAGATCATGGATTGGTGAGTTTCTTGTTTACTTTAACATATGCCACCATCTTAAAACGTTTTCAAATGAATCCTGTCTTTTCATTTTATCGTGTGTTACCTTTTTTTAGTGACTACACATTCACACTGGACACACAAAAGCTGCAGAAAACATACTTGCAGCTCCAGCGGTCTCTTCATCCAGACAACTTCAGCCAGAAATCTGTGGTAGGCAGGGGGAATGTAAGGGGAATAGAGATGGTCTATGAGTCAGAGACCACTTTCCTTTCTATTAGTTGCCCTGTGACACAGGAAATTGGGTCTGACCCGTTGTCCCCATTTGTCTGCTTGTGTGTACATTTTTGTTTTGTCATGATAATTCATTTTGACTTGGCCATGGGAGTAAATCTGGGCAAAGTAAGAAAGATGGGCTTGTTAAAAGACACTGACAAATGTAGGGCCTGCTTAGGGAACTTGGTCTGTATTAAGCTACCAAGCAATCTCAAGGCATAGGAAGCAAGTTTAAGGAATTGAAACTAAACAGCAGTGTAGATGAACAACCATTTGTTTCTCAGGAAACATAGAGAAGGGGTATAAAGGGGGGGGGGGGGGACAAAACAAAAGTGGAAACGTGTATAAATGGATAAATCTAGTAATATAAACAATTTTATATGTTGAATTGCATCAGTGTATCTGAAGGGATTCGTGGTTGCTTATTTCAGCTATGAAAACCAGGAGGCAACTCCAGTAAGCCAACATGACCAGTTATTTATGTTGATAATTACACTTGTGCTTTTGCTGCTGTGAAATGTAAACGTGCCAACTAGGACCTGCATTGCAAAACATTTTATACTATAACTACAAAATCTAAAATAAGAAAAACAGAGGTATATTAAAAATATTAAGTATTTATACGGGTTAAGAAAGCAAAAGTTAGATTTGGTTAAGAAAGTTTTCGTTAAATTACTCATCTTGCCTTATGAATGGAGGCTTTGTCACTCCCACCAGGATAAAAGGTTTCATTACATAAATGGTGGCTTAGGAGTCTATTTGGATAGAGTAAGAAAAGTATGTAGTTGAAATTGTTCCCCTGAAAATAATAAAGTAAAAAAGGGGGCAAGAGCTTGTTACTATTAAGATGTTTGATATGCTGAGTATTTTCTTCATTAGTCAAATAAATTTGGACAGTTTAGCTTAATAAGATCACTGAAACAATTATTTAATATTCAAAACAGTCCTGATTGTGTTTGTGCATATTGACCTGTTATATAAACTCTAATTACAGTAAGTAAGGTCCATCGGTATTCAATGTCACAGTCTTTTTAATTTGGCCTCTGTACACCACCAATGTAGATTTAAAATGTTTGTCAAAATGACACTGAATGCAGGCTTTCACCTTTGATTCAAAGGGTTTAGTAAAACGTATGGCATTCCCTGTTTTGGAATTATTAAGTTTCCTATTTTCAGATGCTCACAAGTAATTGGACAGTTGACTGACAACCACAGTCATGGTGAGGGTGAGGTTGATTCCTTGTGTATTTTAAGACACTTGAAGTAAATATAATCTGACATTCGTTCTAAGTTGAACTTCTATCTGATAGATTTTCACTGGAGTTCTTAATATGATGTCAGGTTGCTGCAAGGACATAAGGTCACCATAGTACTAAAAAAAGAAAACAAAAAGTAGGAAAGCACTGGCCAGCTGAGCATCACTAAAACCCTTGAAGGACCATGGAAGTCAACTATAGTCTAATGCAGAGGGTTTACAGCAAGATGCAAAACACAGGTTACACTCAAGAACAAGGGAGTCAGATTATTCCAGAAAGCATCTAGAGGCGACTGCATAGCTCTGGAATAAAGAAATTCTCAAGACAGGTGAAACCAAGATCAACTTCTACCAGAATGATGGGAAGAGAAATGGCTCGTCATCATCTGCCAGACATGGTAGTGCAGTAGGGACATAATATCCCTCACTAGTGTTTACTGGTCAAGCGACTGCTACTAGTAGGAGGATGAACTCTGAAGTGTACGGGGCTCTAGTTTCTGCTTAGATTCGTCCAAATACAGCAAATCAGACAGCATTTAACAGATAAGCATACTGCAAAAGCAACCCAAGAACTTCTCAAGGCAAAACAATGGGATACTCACTCAGCCCATAAGAATGGGCTGAGTGAGTCACCTGATCTCAACGTGGAAGCGCATGCTTTTCACTAAATGAAAATAAAAATGAATGGAGAGACCTACAAACAAGCAGGAAGTGAGTAGTAAAGACTAGCTGAGGGTCTCAATGGGACAAGCAATATTTGGTGATGTCCATGTTTTCTAGACTTCAGGCCGTCATTGACAGAGGAGAATTTTTGTCCACGTATTAAAAATAATACTTATATTTAAAGTTATATCATCAGTTTTCCATTTTTTTTGTGTGCCTCTGATTGTTTAATCTAAAATCCACTGCGGGGTGGTGGTGGTGTACAGTGGCACTGCAGTATTTTTGTTTTGTTTTGTTTTTTCACCCACCTACAAATAGGGTGATATTGTCTATTGCTCTGGAAGAGTTTTGACAAGTTGAAGAAAAATGACACAATTTTGTTGTGATGTCATCAGGGGTATTTCAGCTTGTGCTGAGAGAGAGCAAATTTGGAGTTTGAAAGATAAAGATATGTACCAAGGGAAGAGGATATCTTGGAAAAACCCATCACTTGCAGACACATGCCAAGACAGACAAATAAACACACACCCACAAGAAGAAATAGACAGACACACACAGCAGATATTGTGCAGATATTTAGACATTCTGATTGGCCCTTGAAATTCAGGCTTCCATTCAATTGGTGGATTTCTCTTCAGCAGACAGGTGGTTCAGATCTGGCCATTTGGAGTCAGTTGATGACTTTTAGAATCATTTTTCTGACTGGATGATTAAAACTTACAGCATTTACCTGTCTGTAATGGATTCTCACACATTTCAGTGATTCAGTGTTTAAACATTTCATATTCATTCAGATATTTTGCGATTCTAAACTTTCTTTTGCTCATTACTCAGCTTGATTATATTTTAAGGATGTTCAGCTACTTTCCAACTTTGAAACTTCCTCTGTGTGACTTTTAGATTTCAACAGTTCTACACTTTAGCCTTCAGGTGAATAATTGGGCCTATTTCCTTCATTCAACATTTTTAACTTAACATCCAACTATTATTTAATTTCAGCTCAAAACATTCAGCTATCAGCATTCACACTACAGTTTATTCAAAAAATGCATTTTCTTAATATATGTAATTTTCTGCTTATGATCATCAGAATTGTGATTAAAGGTTTGGGAAAGAGTGCATTACAGTTTTAATACATTTTAAAATAAATTAAGTAAAAGTGCTGTCATGATCTGGTGCTAAAACAGTGAACAGTGATTAGTTAAGGGATAAATGATGCTGATCAGCACCGGTTTAGTAATGCAGTAATGTAGAGTTCTTACAGAAAAGTAACAGTAATCGAATTACCTTTTTTTGTAATAGTAATCCCTTATATTGGATCTGTCTCCCCGCCTGCCTGTCCTTATAATAATGATGTATAAACCTTCAGCTGAGGAATAGATACCAAAAGCCAGGAAGACCATAGAAGTGTGCTCATTTTGCTGTCAGTAGATGACATGAAGAGAGCTGATGCTGAGATGTCTTTATTTCCTCGATGCCTAGTTGGCATGTTGAATGAGTTATTGCCTTCCCCGTGTAATATTTACATGTTTTAATTTTTTTTTTTAACTTTGTGAAATTCCCTCCCCTCTGTAATGTGAAATAGCTACCCATCCAGTATTAATTCCTTCTGGGATTCAAGTTAAGTATGTATATCATGCACACACACAAACAAACATGCAGCTATTACAGCTTGTCAGTGAAGACATTGATCTGACATGTGTATAATGTGGCCAATTGTGTTTATTGTTCCCCCCATCACCCTACCCTGTGTCCTCTAAAGTGAACACAGGGAGGGGAGATGATGGAGGAAATGGTAAAAGGGGGGAAAAGAGGGATAGAAATGATTCTTTCAATTGTTCAGTGGTTAAAAGAATATGAACTTTCATTATTCATTTAGATGTCTGTGAAGGTTCTCAGTCATCCAGGTCATCGTAGTCTAAGAAGCTGTAAGGAAAAGGCGTCTGGACTTCTTTAGGTTGTTTTTAGAGCTTCCTTTACATGTGTGTGTTCCTTCTTTTTCCCTTCAGGCTTGGAGGGAACATTTTTTGCCCGGTGTTGTAAGGTCCTGATTACTCCAAGTTTGTGTTCCAGAGGGTGATGGGAGTCAAAGAGGAGGTATTGGTCCGTGTGAGTGGGCTTCCGGTAAACTTCAATGTTGAGTTTCCGTTCTCTTCAATGCACACGGCACAGTCCAGGAAAGGCAAACAGTTATTCTTTGTGTCTTCCCTTGTGAACTTGATGTTTTTGTCCACAGCGTTGATGTGCGCAGTGAAGGATTCCACTTCTTGTGTTTTAATTTTGACCCAGGTGTCATCTACATATCTGTACCAGTGGCTAGGTACTCTCCCTTTGAATAAACCAAGAGCTTTTCTTTCCACTTCCTCCATGTAAAGGTTGGCTACAATCGGTGACACCGGGGAGCCCATAGCGCATCCATGTTTCTGTCTGTAAAAACCCTCGTTGTATTTGAAATAAGTGGTGGTAAGGC
>VUQR01035272.1:16803-34282 GCA_015108515.1 Hemichromis elongatus | reverse complement strand
TTCCTGGGGGGGGGGGGTGGTTTTGGGGGGGGGGGGGGGGGTTGTGCGCAGGATCCATGTGAGTGGACAGAAACACTCAGGAACCAGCAGCCGCTTTAATTTAGTTTACAGGTTTAAGACCGACGAGGCAGGATTAGGGAAGACGATGGAGATCTGGAGCTGGGTGTTGAGCTGCTGCTTACTGTTGTTTTAGTCTTTGTTGTTTCAGACAGGAAGAGGAAGGCAGGAAGTCTCCGTGTGGCTCGCAGAAGCAAAATAAAGACGTACAGGTGTATGGGGGGAGGGCGGTGTTTACATGATGTAACGTCTGACCTACATGTCAGGAACCCAAACAATACTCCAGAGACAAGCCCCTCGGTTTGTAGTCAGCTGAGCTGGAGGAAACGCTCAGATCTTTTGTTTCAGGTGATCGGTGATACGGCAGGAGCACACAAACTCAAAGCTGTTTCCCCAGCTTTAAACTCTGATCACACGCCTCAGAAATGAACGTCAGCGTGTTGAAAATAAAACATGCAAGTCACGTGAGTAAAAAGCCAGAAACAGGATAGGGTCGAGCTGTTGGGATTATCTGGGTTTTTTCCCACTAAAATTATACAGTTAAATAACTTTCTGTTATTTTACTCTAAACAAATTAAAACACAGAAACTATCAGAAATTTCCTTTTATTTAAAGTGGAGAAAACAGTACATGGTTTATTTAACGGTTCACATCATTAATAACAGGAAGTGACAGGAATGTCTCGTTTTCCACTCTAAAACATTAAATTCTGACATGAATTTAAATGTACCATTAAATAAATGATATTAACCTATTTTTTATTACAGATAAACTGTAAAAAACAAACAAATGTACTCTAAATAATAGACAATATATATTAAGATTTGTTTTAACATGAATTACAGAACATTTATTTATAGATATACTATAAACCAGCCGCTCCAATCATAAATATTCACTCTAATAAAAATAAACCTTTATTAAACACAGGCTGCTGGCTATAAATCACTAATGCCACAAAGACAAATTAAATCATGCATTTTTTTTGTTTCTGTTTTTCTGTTTGTTCTTTTTTTTCCCATGTATAATACGTGCCATTATGTAACTGCTTTATTACAGATAAACCACCAATTGATAAATATACTTTAAACTATAAATATTATGAATATGTAGCTGAATAACAAAAAATTTCCTTCAAAGTTTTTAAAACTTGAGAAAAAAGTAGAGTGATACATTTAGAGACTGAGACTCAACATAAAGCACACAGTTTAATTAACTATAAAAACACCATGTTAATAGTGTTGTTATAGTTATTGGCACAAACGTGTTTTATAGTTAGAAATATTGAACATTTCTGATGTTAACTATAAAAACTCAATCAAATTAGGGAAAACGCTGCGTTTTCTCCACTGTAGACAAACAGGAAATGAGCTGCATCTCCTTCACTCGTGATGGGAAACCTTTCCAACCTTGTGCTGTAAACGCTGTCCCATCCATGCAAACATGTAATTGTGTGTTTTTGTGCGTCCACAGACTGTCAGCAAATACAACTCTCAGTACCACAAACTCTTCCAGACGGTTCCTAAAGAAGAAGTCCTGATGAAAGGTACCAAATGCAGCACTTGCCATCTGGTTTGGCTCACATGCGGTCGTGTGAAACAGTCAGCACGACACTTTGAAATCATTATTCGATCCCTATCAAAGCGACCGCTTGTAAATCTAGAAAGAAAAAATTTTAGGGAGGATGCTTGTATCCAGTCAGGAAACTTTTTTTGGTCACAGCCGAAAGTCTGTGATCATAAGTACTGATAGCATTTGTTAAAAAACAATAGAACAAATGGCACATGAACAAATCACCAAATAAACGCCTAAAACAGAAGAAATGAAAGGTAGACACGCCAATGTGACCCCCACCCAAATGCTTTGTTGGATGTGAACTAGACAGAGATCCCTCAGCAAAAGAATGCCATGAGAATAATTTCTGCTTACCAAACCGATGCCGACGCTTGAGCTAAACTGGGTTATTACATTTGCTGATCTGTTTGTCAGAAAGAGTGAAATTTCATTTGGTTTTAATGTTAACATGATCCGCTCTCGCTGCAGCGTATTCGTGCGCTCTGCTGAGAGACATCCTGCTGCAGGGGCGACTCTACATCTCCAGGAACTGGCTGTGTTTCTACGCCAACCTGTTCGGCAAAGACATCAAGGTGAGCGATGACATCACCTGTCACCCAGCAGATTTTAACTTTTAGAATTAACATTTAAAGAAATCCCATTCAGGATATCTTTAATGCATTTAAAGATGTTCGAGACTCAGCTTTGATGATGAATAACAAAGAAAGCCTCACTGTGGTTCTGAAGCGTGACGTATGTGTGGCTTTATTAAGGACATGAAACAGGTGGATCTTGTGCCCAGGGTTGGTTGTCTGACCTTCTAAGGCTTCACGTTCAGCTCTAGGCGCCTCTCACCTGGACATGAGAAGCTCTGACTTTGTGCGTTTGTGTTTCCTGAGTCAGGTGTGCATACCGGTGGTGTCGGTCCGGCTGGTGAAGAAGCACAAGACTGCAGGTCTGGTGCCGAACGGCCTCGCCATCACCATGGATACAGGACAGAAGGTATCCCTGCTTACCTGTCCAAGCATCGTGTGATTAATGCGTTTTCTCTCTCTTTTCTCTGTTTTCTCTTTTCCTTAGACGCAGAGTGATGACATCATCTACTAATTTTTCTCAGAAATGACTCAGAGACCCATTTAAAGAGCCTGAAGAGCGGGCTGTCTCTCAGATAAAGTTCTGAATGTTGGCGTTCATTAGGGGGTCCGCGCTTACTGCTGATGGATTGTAATGTGTCGCTGTCTCAGCTCACATTATTGCAGAAGTATAAATTATTTTAAGGCTTATAAAAGTCCGTCTGTTTCCATGAAATTTAAACCTTAAACATGATCTTGCTGATCTGTTATGTTGAAGATGTAGCTAAAAATGAAAAACCCTCACGAGCTCTGATTAGTTACCCAGAAAAATGGGATTGCAGGTACAAGTAGTGAAGGAGGAGGTCTGGGATTCTCTAATTACAAGAGGATGGATGGATGATTGATGGTTAGATGATTTGGTTGATGGATGATAGAAGGGTGGGTGGTTGGATGGATGGATGCTTTAAATCTGAGAGTGGCTCCTGCTGCTGGACTTGGAGTTGAGCTGAAGCTGCAGTCCTGTCTGTACCTCGCTGCGATTGGATGGACTTACTCTGACCACCTTCTGTCTTTGTCTCCGTCCTCAGTACGTGTTTGTGTCCCTGCTGTCTCGAGACAGCGTCTACGACGTTCTCAGGAGGATCTGCACTCACCTGCAGGTTGGTCCACCTTCAACGTCCTGGTAACGAATGTTTTATACTCGCTCACCTGGCGTCCTCTCTCTGTCCTCAGGTGAACGGGAAGAGTCTGAGTCTGAAGCAGTACCTGGAGGAGCCCAGCTCGCTGTCCATGGTAACAGCTACAGCCTCATCGGCAGCTTCTCTGCTTTTTACAAAGGTGTGTCTCTGAACCTACTGCCTCTGTCTGTCAGGACGAGTATCCAGAGGTGCTGAAATGGAGGCGGAAACCGTCGCTTCCCGCCGTCTCCTCCTCCCTCCCCGATTTGCTGGGAAACTCCACCCCCAGCCTCGCTGCCACCACCACCTTCAGTGCCCACACACTCACAGGTAGCCCCGTGGACTCGGTCGCCCGCCCACACTCACACTCACAATGTGTTTACCCGTGTCGTGTTCTGTCTCGTCTGTGTAGACAGCAGCCTGGAGACTGAGAAGATCCTGCTGACAGAACCTGTACCTGAACTGGGCCATGCAGAGTACCAGCTGCTCAAACTCTTCATCCTGCTGTGAGTCTCACAGAACCAAATCCAGCATACACAGCCACAACAAATGGCTAATTAATTACCCATAACTGTTTATAATAGCGGCCTTGAGTCGGGGTTAGGACGGTCGGTTCACATTGACTTTTTTATGTTTTAAAGTCTGAGGTTTGTTCATGTCGGTTCCTTTTTCTGCGGATTGGATCCAAAACTAAGGAGGAACACCTCCAGGTTTACTGCATTTCTTCACAGGTGTGTCAGGTGTGTTTTACCTGTCTGTCTCTCTCAGAGTCTTCCTGCTGGTCCTGTCTTCCTGCTATCTGGCCTTCAGGGTTTGTCGTCTGGAGCAGCAGCTCAGCTTCCTGAGCAGTCAGCCGACACTGAGAGAGAGGTACGCATCTGTGCAGGTGTATTCTGAGAAACCTTTCCCCTCACAGAGCCAGGACTTAAAGATTTTTTTGTTGCACTTCAAACATTTATTTTTTTTAAATCTTCCATATTTGTGTAAATGATCCTCTTTAATGGAGATAAAATCAACACACCTTGATGCTGTGTGGTTACCTCATGGAGCACATCCATCATGTATTCACAGAAATTTGCATGCCACTTTTCCAGGTGTGGAGAAGTTCCCTGCTGGCTGGCCAATCAGAAGACAGGAACCTGATCCTGCAGCCTGTCAGAGCGTGAGGAGAAAGTCTGCTTTTTATAGAGTTAGCTGTTGGCGGTAAGAGGAGAAGGCCCTCGGGAACAGGAAGGAGCTTCAGCGGCTAAACTCTGACCTCTGCCAGCACCTGGTTACTATAGAGATATTACAGTAGTCAACACACGCAGTGGACTAACACTTGACCTCTGGGACAGAAATGTTAGTGTGTGCATTGCTGGGTCAGACAAAGGTCAAGAGTCCCGAGAACTGAAAATGTGTTGTAGGATACCGTATCGCGCAGAAGTGTTAGGCATGTTTCAACTATTTTCCATCATATCACCATCAAGGAGGCATCTGATTGGTCCACACATCCGGCCTCACTCACCATCAGCTATGAGAAGCTCGAGGAAAGCACAGATCCAAGCATCATGAACACACTCTGACTGCATCCCCTCATCATGGTGCGGAAACCATGGGACTCAGCCATAAATTATATATAAAAGACGGACAGTTAATGCCCCTAAATCGTTCTCTCCTATCTGTGCCCCCTGACTCTGAATGCCATGTTGTATTAAATAAGACCTGAAACCAGCAACTGAGACTGAGAAGAAAAGTGTTTCCTGAGGCTGACTGCCCCCTGCTGGTCATTAGAAAGAATGCAGGTGTGAGGGACCGCATTAACTTCACAGGATCTGGTTTGTTTTTATGTACAGTCTGTTGGCTCCTCACATAACATTCAATGATGTCACTGTGATGTTGTTTGTCAGACTGGGGATTTTTATGAAAAATCTCCTGCAGCACCTGCCTCAGAGTACGTGGGTTTCTCCCCAACAGCAAACCCTGAAACGCTCCTACAGGGTTTTAGTTGAAAGCAGCTGACTCTACGAAAGCGCTGCATCAGACCGAATCCACAAAACAACCGCAATGATTTGGCCGACCTCTTAAACTGCTTTACAGCCACAGGCTGAGCAAGCTCAGCTTCACAAACTAGGAGATGATTCCTCTCAGATCCGCTCTCTCAGGCCTCACAGTTCTTCTGTTACTTAATTAAACTGACTTTAATCTGAACTGCAGAGAAGTTGTCTGCAGCATGCTGGATGTTTAGAGTTTAATAGCTATATTATATATTTTTTTAAATCTATGTAAACAGGTTTCTGGTTGCTAATCAGAAACGGGTCGTCAGTGAGCCGTGTTTAGGATGCGTTGCTCCCCAAACTCAACTAATGTCACCTGGGAAGACCTCGGGATCCTTTATGACGAGCTGAAAACGTTTCTGGGGATGACGACGTCTGGAAAGTCCTGCTTTGACCTTACCTGACCTCGGATAGGCAGAAGAAGGTGGTTGGGTGGATAAACAGCTTACAGAGCCACGCAAACACCTGAGTCAACCTGTTAGGTGACACCAGATGAGTAGTTACACATGTTAGGAAGGTTTCCTGTCATTAATCATCTCCTCAGTGTTACTCAGCATAGAAGCTCAGGATTAATAAACTCTCACATCACTGCAGCATTATTGACAGAAGGTGTTTCTTATAATTTTCTAATATGCACACAAACAGTATCTGACTGCTGGAGAATCTTGCTGCTCAACTTTGCATTTAGAACTGAAGCTACTGATTTTTTCCTTTGAGACACGGCGACGGCAGGATAATGACAGCACAATGATGATATCACGCTGGATTGCTGTTACATTAGAGCTGTAGCATCAACATTTGAATGTTTTTATTAACGTGCAAAGAACCCAAATCCATTTTGGTTCATTTTTCATGTTTAATAATATTTGATCAGGCTGATTTGTTGGGTGATGTATAAGATGAACGTGCACAAATAACAACTGCTCTTAATATGCCAGAGGTGGACACTTTTTAATAAAATATGTAAACAAGCTGAATTTACTATTAAAGCTGATATTTTCAAATGTGCTGTGTGTTATTTCATTACATTATTATTATTGCTCATGCAGCTTGTTATGTTTCTGCTTATTTTTGTTAAAACTATGAGAATGGTAAGAAACGAGTTGATTTTTAGGAATCATTTAAATAAATTAAAAACTTAAGTCATCCTCATGCTGAATACTCATCCTGTTTCAGGTAGGACTGAACTTATATTAACTAAAGCAACTCCCTTTCTTTTCATATTATAATTCAAACTTTTACTAAAGCAACATATTGAAAGTGTGTAAGTTGAGTAAACATTTATTGTTATTAGAAATCACTTGGTAACACAGTGTTGTGTATGTAATGTGATTGATTTCTTATTTAGTATGTGCGTTTTCTTGAATGTGTCTTTGATTTTTTTTTACAATATTTATTAAATTGTATTTGTGATCGAATATTTAATATTTATTTATATTCGTATTTATGTATTTTTAATATTGTCACTGATGGCCTTCCATACTTGACCTTCTGCTTGGCGGGGGTCATTCGGCGACATTCGTTGGAGCTCGGCATACTTCGGGCTAAGGTTGTGGCGGGAATCTAGCGGGTTCAAGAAGCTAGCAGTCTATTTTTATTCAGGTTTGTTTTTATCTAAGTATTGTAGTTTTTTCACTCATGAATTAAAACTAGAAGCTTGTTTTTGGGTTTAGTTTAAATCGAGCCTTATCCACTGGTTCGCTTTAAACTAAACAAGTGTTATTAGCAATATTTTTAATTCTTTATCAAAAAGCTAATTTTATTATTTAAGCTAACATTAGCACTGGCTGGTTTACCGTCTTTCTTTTTCTTTGTGTAATATTTGCAAGTAGTCAAAGCTGAGAGGATGGCAGCAGCCAGGAAGCAGATGAAAAAGAAACACCTGGAGGAGAGAGCTGATAAAACGGCTTTTGAATTTACTCCTGAGCCAGAGAAGAAGGAGCTGAGTGGCTCCGAGGATGAAATCAGAGAAGGTGAGCTGGGTCACCTGGGTCACCAGGAGCTGATATTAAGGTGTTAAAAGTCAAATATGATGACTTTCTGATTATTTAAGATGAAACTCCAATAGTGGACAAGCTGGCAAAGAAGAGACCTGCTGACTTTGAGGAGGAGGCGGTTCCCTGTGCTGTGGGGTATTTATTATTTCATAATTAATGGTTTTGTCTTTTAAAATACCTCATATAGTCTAACCATATAACAAGATCGTGTTTTAAATATCATGTTTGGTGTGCCTATCAGTCCAAAACCTTAAAATATGAAGCTTATTGTTCTATTGTTAAGATAAAATTTTATATTTGATCAGGTTGATAATGAAACCTTTATTTTATTGAGTTTAATGTGTGTTTAATTCCATCAATCTCAGCGTATTTCCTCTTTTTATGTCCAGAAATGAGGTGCAGTCCATGTTGGAGAAGTTTGGAGGTAAGAAGCTGTTTTTATTGAACTTGTTCTTGGAAAAATCATTAGGCTTAACACCGTCTTCGGTCCATTTTTGACTGCTCATGTGTCAATATAACACAACACATTTCAGCATTTTGATCGAAGAAGGTATAACATGGTTCTCAGAAAAGCAGCGCTGTTTCCTCGTGTTTAATCAGCACAGTATCACATAAAAGTTTGTCCTTCCAGCTGACATCAGCAAGGTGATGCAGGCGAAGAAGAAACGTCTTGAGTGTCTGACAAAGAACTACATGAAAGGAAGCCAACACAAGCTGGAGCAGCTGTGGAACAACTACCACAGCCAGAGGTTTCTCCTGCTCGCTCCACTTCACAAACACTCAGAGAAATGGTTAAAATTCAGTCTTAGAAAAGTCGCCACGGCCTTTAAAACGGCTCCAGAATCCCGTCACAAGTTCCTGTGAAGCGTTCCAGCGCTCTAAAGTGAAAGACAGGGAAATTAAATCTCTTTAAATATCATTTAAATCAAAGTTTTGTCATTTAGTGTCACCAAAAGATGTAACTCTGAGAATCAGTGTAATATTAAAAATACATGAATATAAATAAATAAATATTGAATAAAAATTAGATCAAAAATACAATTTAATAAATATTGTAAAAAAAAATCTAAGAAATATTCAATAAAAAATACATACTAAAAAAGAAAATGAATTAATTAGGATATCATACACCCTGTTACAAAATGATTTCTAATAACAACAAATGTTTACTTACACGCTTTCAATTTGTTGCTTTAGTAACAGTTCGAATTATAATGTGAAAATAATCTATGGAGTCGCTTTAGTTAATATAAGATCAGTCCTACCTGAAACGGGATGAGTATTCACCATGAGGATGATTTAGGGTTTTAATTTATTAAAATTATTTTTTTAAATCTACTCGTGCAGTAGTTGTAGCAGGTTTGCATTAACCAGCAGAACACACAGCTACTAAAATAACTCAGAAAAAGAGACTAACCATATTTTGATGGATTAGTGTTTTTTTTCTTAAACACATAACAGAAAAAATACTTTTAATTATTTCTGGATCCTAAATTATAGGCTGACCAAACTATGTTGGGAGGCATTTACCTTAAAAATAGTCATTTCTGGATTCTCAGCGACTTCACGGCAGCATCGACAGGACCAGGCTTCATGAAAAGTCTGAGAAGCAAATAAGGATTTTAAAATTTCTTTTATTTCCTCAATTTTTGTTAAAACTGTGAGCCAGAAATAATATTAAATCCTATTCCATTTCTAAACATTGTAAAAGACTGAAAACATGAAATCTAAGTGAAAGCTGAGGTGACACAGGGTTTGTTTTAAACAGGTAAGTTTGAAAAAGAAAACGAAATAATTAAAAAACATGTGAAAATGTAACAGTTACGCAGTTATTTAGTCAATCGATGAGTTAAAAGACTCGACTTCCTCAGTTTTTGGCCCACAGAAAGCTCACAGTATTATACATGGATCAAATATCACCTGTACAGTTAGAGATTAGCTGATCAGCCTTTTAAAATCAGCAGATAGTGGAACTGTGACTTTCTCTGTGGGTGGTCATTTCACATTTAAATAAAGGCACGCCTGTTGGCAGCTCTGTAAAAGCAGCGGGCGGGTGTGACCTGTCACAGATGGTTTCCTGCAGAGCGTTCAACCCTCGGGCAGGATAAACATTAGCTCAGTCAAAGCACTGTAGCTCAGCTGGCTGATCCTGAGCCTGTGTAAACGCAGCAGTGAAACACATCTTCTTGAAAAGTCCATAAATTCATTATTAAATATCTTAAAACTGATGTCACAAAGGTCAGCTGGTAAATCGATAACTTAATGACTGTAAATCATTTCTGCTGTGTTTGCAGGCAGAAGATGACGCAGCAGTATTCCCAGCAGGTGTCGTCAGCCCTGCAGCAGTGGGAGACCGAAGCCCAGCGAGCCGAGGAGCAGGAGGAGAAGCTCAATGTCAGTCCCCTACACTCACTTTAACTGTTTTACCCCCACATACTGCACACCGACGTCTTCAGGTGCTTCACTTGTGATGCTGATGGAGAGCCATCACTGACAGAGACTCTTCCTCTCTGTCTGCAGAATCTGTTCCGGCAGCAGCAGAAGATCCTGCAGCAGGCCAGAGTCGTGCAGAACCAGAAGCTGAAGACCGTCAGAGAGCTGTATGAGCAGTTTGTCAAGGTGAAGCATTTCGGAACAAGCTCAGGGGCACCCCTGCCCTGGCCTGCACACCAACTCTGTGCTTTTACTCAGAGGTCTCAGGAATAATGAGAAGGTTCTGGACCCACACCTGTTTCTCTCTGAAATGAATTGTGGTTAAAACAAGTCAAGGAGGATGTATCTCAGTTTGTATTAAAGCTGTGAATGTGAAAATCTGCCTGAACTGCTTTTCTTTTTTACTTTTTTGTCCTGTAGAACATGGAGGACATGGAGAAGAGCCACGAGTCTTTCTTGCAGGGAGCGCAACAAGAGCTGAGAAAGGAGATGGCCTCTCTCCAGAAGAAGATCCTCATGGACACGGTGCGCTTGGTCAGCAGCAAAACCACCACATAAGAACAGGAAAGGGAATCTTACTCATTAGTTTAGCAGTTTTCTAAATAAAAGCTCACAGCATGAATCTGTGAGTGAAAAAGAAGCGTAAGGTCACAGACAGGTTTCCTGCCAACTGTCTGAATATTTAGGACGGAGAAACAGGAGAATTTCAAAGCGGTGGAGGGCCAGTTTGATATAAACGAGCTGGTGGTTGATGGAGTTTTTAGCATGAGCTTTATTGGTGTCATTTATTTATGTTTAATTTCTTACAGACTCTCCTCATATGAAGTAATGAGCTTGTCACGTTTCTCTGTAAAAAGAGCAGCAGAGAGACTTTTAGCTCCTGTCTTTGCTGTTCCCTGAAAACATTAAAAACACTGACAAACACAGGTGCTGACTCTGTGATGTCGCTGTGTTTCCACAGCAACAGCAGGAGATGGCGACGGTCCGGAAGTCCCTACAGTCGATGCTTTTCTAGGCCGCCGCCCTCCAGAGGCTTCAGTTCTGCTCGTTCCTCGCGGTTCTCACAGGTTTCATTTAAACATGAACTGTTCTCACCTGAGTTCTGATTTCACTGCTGGGTTTGTGGATGAGCGGCTCCAGGCTGAGCTCTGTGATGACGTGGCAGTTTTGATTCACTTTTTTTATTCTTTGCTCCTAATGTTATAAAAAATAAAGAACGTGTTGTTGATACAGCTTTGATTCAATTCATTACTCTGTTGTGTTAAAAAGCCTTTCGGCAGCATGCTGTGCTGGATGCTGTGAGGGGAAATTAAGGAAAGCAGGAGGAGAGGGCAAAACATGTTTTTGAAATTTTTCCTTTTATTTGAATTTAAGTATTTGTTCATTTTTATTTTCAACTGTTTTCATTTCTAAACATTTCAGTCGTTTTACCTCAGCAAGACACAAGTTTGAATTTTCTTTATATGTTAAACTCTGACTTTTTAACCAGACAGAGAGAACACATTGGGTTGGGAGGGCCAACAGAGGCTCGCCTGCCTCATCATCTGCTGACCAGGAGAGAAGCACCCTGGGAGATTTACAGGGTGCTGACTCCAAAAGAAACCAAGGTGTATTATAAGAGATCACACAAACCCCAACATCACCTGTTCGTCTCCCCCCCTGCCCTTGGGGAAGAGAGTGTGGTCAGTCAAGTTCAAAGTTCAGATCACAGCCTCACTGAGGCTCATAGATCAGCAAAGACTAAAACCAAAGAATTTCCTTCAAGAAAACTTAGTTTCTGTTAAACATTCTTTCAATAACGTGCTTCTGGGAGTCAATGGAGGCCAGCATTAGGCAGGTCTGAGAGCAGATGTCTGACCAGTCTCACACTGGGAGCTGCTGTGTGACTCTAATCAGCCTAAACGCCTCCTCACAAAAGCCACAGGCACAAAAAGTTTATACAGTGGGATTCAACTAACGAAGGCCAAGATATCACTTTTAATGTGTCATTTTACACTGACTGACTGCTTCTCCCTATTTCCTATTTCTGTATGTACAGCTAATCACTGAGGCTCCAGCCAAAGCAGGATTTCTCAAGTCTGTGAATCATGCAAAGCTGCTTTAATAGAATCAAAGTTTTTATGTAGCTCAAAAAAATTCCTCCTCCGCAGCTTTGATTTTGTAACAAAAATACTTTAATGTGACCCAAAGGTTTGAACTTTTTTAATTTCTCTGAAACTGAAAGTCATCCAGGCCGCTGGGAGGACTCGTGGGTACTTTTCCCGGTGACACCGGCGGTGCTCGCTCTTATTTTGAAGAGACCTTCCTGTTTTGGTCTCACCGGTTGAGTTAACGTTAACAAGCTGAGAAAGGAGCGAAAGTTTCGTGCATCGCGAATCCGGTGTGGTCTCCGTGAGGTTGAGCCGGTTCTCCGGGTTCGTGCCTGTTCCGGTCGGCGGTGAGTTGTTTGTTCGCGCTTCTCGGAGCTAACTCTCGCCGTGTTCGATGAATTCGCCTCACTGTGCTTTGTTCCCATTCAGCGGCCTGACATGAGTCTCAGCCTCAGGTGATTGAGGGACCAGGTGTTCGCTGGAGGAAGAATAGGAGAGTATGGAGGGCAGGTTAGCGGACAGCCCGTGTTCATCGGAGCCGGACAGCCCCAGAGGGCTGAACCGAGGCTGTCTACACGACTCGGACGACGTCCCGTACCACGAGCTGCCCGTCATAGTCCCGGAAACCCCCAGGTACCCTAAACCTGCCTGCACCCGTGCCACGTTAGCACACGTACAGGGAGGGGCACCTGCATGTTGTTCAGGCTCGGTGACCTGCTCTCGAGGGTTTTTTAGTCCCTCGGATGTGATCGCTTTCAGCCCAGCGGAACCAGCAGGACTTTCCTCGTGAAGGGCAACAACAAACTGCAGCGATGACAGACGCCAGCAGAGGAGCCCAAACAGTCTTCTGCCGCAGGGACACATTCACATCTGTCACCTGCCCCAGCCTAGCAGCAGCTCCCCTCCCTCTCCGCACCAAAGACTGGGCAGGCTTTAATCCGACCGTGACACCGCGGTCGCTGCTGTGTTTGGAACCTTGTAATAAAGTAGTACAGCCCAGCTCTGGACGCTGATCCCATCTCTCTCAGTTAGAAACCAAAACACTGCATGTTTTCTGACTTCTCAGCAGCTGTGAGAGTCAAAGACTGTGCTGACAGATCAGCTGCTGTTTCATATTACAAGCCTCTCACTGGAGGACAAACCCTGTTAGTATAACGCTGGACTTCAACCAGCTTAAGTCAGTTTCAATTTCAAACAGAAAGTAGACTGTTTGGAGTTACAGGGGTTTTTACAGCAGGAATCAAATTCTATTCTTGGAAACACATTCTGTTTCCTCAAACCATGGCAGAGGTTTTCTCTTAAAAGACAACATGACTAACAGAACAGGGCGACTCTGCTCGCTTCGTGTAGCGGTGAGGAGAGGGCAGGCTTGAACAGGCCTATTGCGACCCATGCATGCTGCCTGAAATGGGCTCTTCATGCACTCATCAAGATCTTGACACTTTTTAAGAATGAAACTAAGCGAGAACACGACTGTTGGGACAGGCGGTGAAACAAATACACACTTTACCTTATAGATTATAACTTAGCCCAGTGTACACAGTGGTCATGTGACCCTCGAGACGTTCCAGCCCAGAGCGATTGTAATTTTTCCACCTTCACACATTCAGATCACACATCGTGATGACCGTATTAAGGCTGTACTTTGTAGTTTCAGTGACTAAGAGTGCAGATGTGACTGGGTGGATGAGAGTTGCAATAAAAAGTTCTCAGATTAAAGAGGTCTGAAAATGTAAGTTTTGTTCCCGCAGACAGTGAATTACACACAGATGTTTATCAGGATTTCAGCATTTGTGTATTTATTTATTTATTTTATGTGTGGTGGAATTGTTTTTTGATGTTGAGGTGTAATCCCCGTCTTTGCTCCAGCCCGCAGCTTACCAAGCGGCGGAGGCGGAGGCGCGTCGTAGAGGAGCGTTTCAGCCCAGTGAGTTGCTGCACCGCCACCTGACTGAATCCCATCATAACCAACTCTTCATCACAGACTCACAGAGTTATTTTATCCCCTTCAGGTGCCAGTGGACAGCTCTCCAGAACCGGAGTGTCCCACCTCCAGCAAGCGAGCTTTTTCACATGGTTCTAAACGCCGGCGGCTGGCCAAGCAGAGCGGCGAGTTTGTTCCCGCCTCCTCTCTCAGGACATTTGCTTTGGGCAGCTGGCTGGAACCCCCGCGGTCCACTGCATCCTCATCATCCTCTTCCTCTTCTTCCCTATCATCCTCTTCCTACTTCACTCCAGTATCAGTCCTTCAGCCGAGACCAAATGAGCCAAATACTTTGTCGTCACCATCAGTGTCACCGTCTCCAGCAGTGGCATCGAGCTCCAACTCGCTGTCCTTCCTCACTGAAGAAGAGAGGAGGTGGCTGAACGGTGGCGCCTCTGCAGGTACGAAGGTTTGGCTGTTACGCTTTCTGTCTGAATCTGAGCTTTACAGAAAAGTCTCTCAAGTGACCAGACTCCATTTTTAAAAAAACATGAATTTAGCCTCGTAGAGGACACAAGCTGTTGAGTTTGTGTTATTGTCCGACTTCACATTTACAGTTTAACATCCAAACGTCACAGGACGTGACTAGAAAGTAAACGTTTAGAGGTAAAAATGGCCGGGTTTTTTTTCACCAGAGTCTTCTGGAAGTTGGTGGGTGTTTCTGTGAAAAGGATGAGAAACCTGTTTATGATGAAACTCAAAGAGCTCAAGTCTGATTCATCAGACAAACTCTCAGGGATGTTTCTGTCATTTCTCCTGCAGCTGCAGTGGAGCAGATCATCATCAGTGACGATGAGGAGGCCACTGTGCGTTCACTACAGATGGAGGAGGACGAGGCGCTGGCCCGCAGCCTGCAGGTAGAAGCCAACTTGGACACAAATGCCTCACCAGAGGCAGAGCGGACAGGTGTTCACGTTTCCTTTTCATCCTTCAGGCTCAGTTTGACCAAGAGGAGTCCGAGCTTCACGGCAGGCACCAGCATCATCATCACCACCATCACCTTCATCAGGAGAACCACCACAGGGTGAGACAGAGTGAAGGAAGTGTGCAGGTACGGGGTTTGGTTTGTGGACTCAGGTGTGACCTTCTCTCTGCAGTTTTATCCCTATGTGGAGCCTCGCTGGATGTCTCAGGTGCTCGCTGCCGTCTCTCCTCTTGTGGGGCTCGAAGAAGGTAAGGAACCTCAGCAGAATGACATTGGTGATGATGTCATGTGATCTGTGACCTCCTAAATCTCCAGCTGTAGAGCTTTAATCAGATTTCAGTCATTTTGCTTCTTCTGATGCAACTGATGTGTTTCCGCAGACCTGATTGGTCAGCATAGAAGACGTGGGCGGGGCAGGAGGAGAAGAGCCATACCTGACTTATCAGACGACCTTCAGGGAAACGACTACGAGGTGAGGCGGGTCAGAGGACTGATGACGGAGGGAGGCCTCCTGTGTGCTGTGACCTAAAATAGGAGCAGAACGTTTTGATGATCCAGTCAAACAGCCACTTCATTTTTATTTTCTTCCCATTGTTGGAAAACTCTTTGTTCCAGTCACGTAATCATTACAGTCGTCTGTGTGCAGTATCGCTCAGTGACAGCAACTTTGCAGGCTGATAACACGTAAACAAATATGTCTGGCTTTAACCCGAACCCCGCTTTACTTCAGATTTATTTACACAGAACAGAATCACAACAAGAGTCACCTCAGGGTGCTTTGTGCTGTAAGGTAAAGACCCTGCAGTGATAATGAGACCCCCTATGAGCAAGCACTTGGCGACAGTGGAAAGGAAAAACTCCCTTTTAAAAGGTAGTAATGTCCAGTAGAACCAGGCTAAGGGAGGGGCCAGCGGTTGGGGAGGAAGTCAGGACAAAGACGCGCTGTGGAGGCCGAGTCCTGAATAGCCTATTTAGCGTCTAGCCGATGATCGCGATATTTAAACAGACGTTAAATTATTACAAACTTTTTTCCTCATAAATCGGTGTGAACATACAAGTCACCCTCGGAGGGCAAAGCGTGACCCCACGACCCCTCTGCTCGTCTTTTAGGCTCTGCTGGAGTTCGAGGAGCGTCAGGGCGCCGTGGTATCCAGGAAGCTGAGTCGAAGGGAAATCCAAAGGTTTCCCACCAAGGTGTTTCAGGGATCCAGCGTTGGTGGCGGGAGCACGCGGTGAGTCTCAGAGCTCGCCATTTTTAATGCTGAAAACAAATGAACCCTAAACCGGCACGCTTACACATCTCTGTGCTGGTTGGCTGGCAGGTGTCAGATCTGTTTCTGCGACTACGGTGATGGCGAGAAGCTGAGGATGCTGCCCTGTTTCCATGATTACCATGTCCAGTGTATCGACCGATGGCTGAAGGTACTCCTCGGGTCACTGCTGGTGTCACAGTTTTTAGAGCCCCTCCTTAAACGCCATCTCACTTGTGTCTCTCTTCCTCAGGATAACACCACCTGTCCCATCTGCAGAGCCAACCTGGCTGACAGAGACGCCGTCGCCCCCCCCGACCTCTGACCTCGTTTCTATAGTTTTCAATCGGAACAGACGGGTTCATGTCTCCTCAGACTTCTTTGGGGTTTATTTTTTTTTTATATTTTTATTTAAAGGTTTCCCTTGGTGCTTATGTGACCACAGGAATAAAACAATAAAACCTCGCACTGAGTCGCATTTCATTCATTTATTCAGTAATGAGGAGTCCGTAAATGTCTTTATATTTTGTCTTTTTATGTCTTAATTGTGTTTATTGGTATTATTTTGTTTGAACATTACTTACATTAAACTATATAATGTAAGTTAACTTACATAATTTTTTTCATAATTTCTGGCTTTAAGACTACCTGTCTGATGCAGATTTCAGAGAAGCTGCGACAGTTTGCAACAACAGCATCAAACTATTATATTTAATCTGTTTTGTGTTGATATGTTTGTTCCTTTAAATTTTCAGAAATAATAAAAATGAACTTTTATGTAGCCCATAAATTCAAGTGAATTCTATTTTATTTACATAACACCAAATAACAACAGCAGCGCCTCATGGTGCTTTATGTTGTAAGGCAGCACTCCCCAACCTTTTTTGCCCCATGGACTGGTTTATGTTTGACAATATTTTCACGGACCGGCCTTTAAGGCGTTGCGGATAAATACAAAAAAAAAAGTACCAGTACCAAAAAAATCTAATTTATTCATAGCACACGGGAAAAGACAGAGAAACTGAGTTAACGATAAAAACAATAAACCAATAAAAACCCAGAGAACCATAAATTTCACACCTGAACCTCAACTCTCGCGGCCCAGTACCGGTCCATGGACCGGGGGTTGGGGACCGCTGTTGTAAGGTAAGGGCCCTAAAATAATACAGGAAATCAACAATCAGATGATCCCCTGTGACCAAGCACTTGGATGACGGGGGGAAGAAAAAACTCCCTTTTAACAGGAAGAACCAGAAGGCTCAAAGTTGTTAATTATTCAGTGTGTGTGTCATGTTAATGAACAACACATTTCAGGTGGAAACCAGCTGCTGTCAGGTGAGAAGTGAAGCCTTTACTCTCCACCAGACTTCATTCACAAAAACACGAATTTTAACCTCACAGGA
>VUQR01035272.1:0-16783 GCA_015108515.1 Hemichromis elongatus | reverse complement strand
CCGCTGTTGTAAGGTAAGGGCCCTAAAATAATACAGGAAATCAACAATCAGATGATCCCCTGTGACCAAGCACTTGGATGACGGGGGGAAGAAAAAACTCCCTTTTAACAGGAAGTCTAACAGGAGGTCTCCTTTTCTACTGTGAATTTGTGTTTTTCTGTGGCGTCTCAGTGGGATAGCTTGGGTCAGCAGTTTTGACAGATCAGTCTGGAGATGCTAATAAAAATACATGTGAAACTTTATTATCTAACTATTACTGTTACAATAGAGTCAACAAATCCAGCCTCAGCAATTCTAGACCTAAAATACAGATATGTAACATATCCTTTAATCTTCTTCAGTTCCCATGGTCTGATCAGGTGTGTCCGATATCAGTGATGGTGAGTTCACGTGACAGTTTAAGTCCTGGGTGTGTGGGCGGGGACTACGATACACCAGTTTAGCTGTGTTTGTGAAACATAGTGAAATCAACTCAACACTTCTACTCCGCTCAGATCTAATTAAAGAAGCGTGGGCTGGGTTTACGACACGTCATATATGTATATAGTTGGAGAGCCTCCCTGTCCACCAGCCTCTGAGTATCAAATGCAGACCTCCAGTCAAGGTAGGTGCTCTGTGCTCTCCTCTGTTTTTTCTATTAGTTATTATAGTTTAAACTAGACGCTCTCATTTTTGTTCTTATGATTTTACCGCTGCGTCATGAATCAGCTCAAATCACAAACTTTTACTTTCACTTCCTCGGGCCGTGACAGCCGGATCCTTTACCCCTTCAGCTTTTTATAAAAGCGCAGGAAATCAGTTTGAGGGAGCAAAGTGTCGCGGACTGACTAACAGAGAAAGAAATCAGACTTTATAGAAAACTCCCCAAACCAACCGGAAATATTCCCACTGACAGTCAGACAGTGTTTCCTCCTGATTTGAGCTTCATCCTGCAGTTACACACTCAGAGAGACGTAGCTGCTCGGTTTGTGGCAGACATACCATAGAGAACAACAGACACACCCCTGCGGCACCGGAACATCCGAAACACCGTCAATCCAGGGGCGTGCCGGGGATAGGTGCATGGGGTGGCACCCTCCCTGATCACCAACCACCAGGAATTGAATACATTTAGTCAAGTTCTTCACTAAAGTACACATTTATTGTACTGAATCCCAGTATTTCTGCTTTTACTGAGGTGAATATTACACTTCTACACTTTATATTAAACTTTCTTATTGGTTTACAGATTAAATGCATTATTGTAGCTCGAGCCCATGGCAATATACAAGTAATTATGATCCAATAATATCCATAGCGCTTAATAAATTATTAAACCAGAAATATGCTTTTGATTGAGCACTGTTCACGCATTTGCTCATGGTATATATATATATATATATATATATATATATATATATATTTGAATCGGTGCAGGTGCAGCTGTTTATGTAAGATTATAACGTCGACTCGAGGACTAAGTGTAAATACTTTTGGTAACTGCAAAATTATCATCAAGGTGTGCAGCTTCACTTTCCATTGATTCAGTCTGAAACGGGACACACAGCACGTCCTGAAATTCCGCTCTGATGTATCGTGCTCTGATTTTATTTCCCTAAAAAACACTAAGATCCCACAAACACTATTCTCCACACAGAGTCATTGCCACAACTCCACAGCTGATCTCAGTAAATCTGTTCACCTATACAGAGAGCTGAGCAGCTTTACAGGTGAGGGAGAATCAGCTGTATTTATCACTGGGGTCTTTGCACAGATCCATGGTATTAAAAACCTGCATTTGTAATCAGTGACGGTTTTCTCATGAGTCGTTTCTCCTGCAGCTGTGCTGGAGCAGTTCATCATCAATGACAATGAGGAGGACACAGCAGGTGGAGGAAGACGAGGCGCTGGCCCGTCGCCTGCAGCTAGAAGTCAACTCAGAATTTGGTAGATGTGGTGATGGTGGTGGGTGGGGGGTCTCCCAAATTACTTTGAATTCAGTGTGAGGAGATGATTCGTTCCCATTTTATTCATAGAGCACCAAATCACAGCTGGCATGTTGCCCTTTGAATATTTTAGTTTTAAACACTTTCAATCTCTTCTCCTGCAGCTGGGCTGGCGCAGATCTCCATCACTGAGGAGCAGCAGGCTGCACTTCGTTTACAGCAGATGGAGGAAGATAAGCTGCTGGCCCGACGGCTGCAGGTGGAGGATGACTCAGACATTGGTACGTGTCAGTCTTATGGGGGAGGATGACCATGAACCAAATAGGCGCTGTGATGTTTGCCTTTCGCAGAAGGGAGACTGCATCCCCCTCAGCCCCCCTCCTTCACACGGCCCTGTCCAAGCTGTCCTGTAGGGAACGACTGTGATTGGCTGTGGTCATGAGTTGATTTCTTTGCATTTTAATTAAATTCTTAATTTCCTAACTGATTTTTACTTGATTTATTATTTATAATTTTTTGCATTATAATTTTAAATATCACTCGATTGTGCATCTTTGGTCTGAATGGAGTGGGTGACAAAGTCGTCTCTCCTGCAGCTGTGGTGGAGCAGATCTCCATCAGCGAAGAGGAGGAGGCTGCAGCTCGTTCACAGCAGGTGGAGGAAGACGAGGCGCTGGCCCGACGGCTGCAGGTGGAGGACGACTCAGACATCGGTACGTGTCAGTTACACATACGCACACCTGGATCATTTTAACTGTTTACTACATTTGAATATTTAAGGTAGGGATACTTTATTTATACTCATAGGTAAATTGACTTTACAGAAAATGAAGCATTTGGCATCCCTTCAAAACAAAAACACACACATACCTAATGAAAACCTCACTCTAACGTTAACATTTGAACTCTTCTTTTACTGCTGCTTTAGTTTGAGCATCTCTGATGGTGACACGAAGAAGTTGAACTGATCCTGGAGTTGCTCTTCTCTCATTAAACTCCGGCATCAGGAATGTTAAAGTTCCTAATGCTTCCTAAGCTCCACTTTTGTCTTTCAGCTTCTCCAAAATTTCCAAATCAGTCATGTGTGTTAGATAGGTGGGAAAGAGTGAGGTGAGGGGGCGTGGTCTCCTCCTGCATACTGAAAAACTGTGTGCGCATTTTTCCCTGTTAATTTTAATGGGAGTGACCCCCAAAAACTACACCCACCCAGGCTACTTTGGAGCTCCGCCTCTCAGGCACGCTTCACAGAAACATCATCATCAGTATTTTGGGGTCACAAAGTGTTGGACTTTTAGTGACTGCGTCTGTGTTTTCATACCTTTTGTTTTTTCACAGTAGCAGTTTGAGCCTCGTAAAGGCTTTGATCTTTATTTCCTGGGATTTTCATTGTCCTCTTTCATCCAGAGTTTTTTTTCATCGTCACAGGATTCTGGTTCTCTCACGAATGTGCCGTCCCAACAGAACAATTATCAAACCTCTGGGGTGTTTCTGTTTCATTTGAAGCAGGAAGTCAGAAATTCGTACTTCCAAGCGGGATTTTCAGCTTGGAAAGTTGGAGCATTCCCACCAACCAGAATCTTCGACCTCCTATAAATCTGTTTTTAAGCTCTGATTGGTTGTCATACATCCTGCTGATAACTCAAACAACTGCACGAACATGGGCACCCTCCACATTAGTTAATATTAGAACAGTTAACATGGATGTCACTCCTGCTGTCACACTTTGTGAGTGTGGTGTCTTTGAACGCAGCATGGAGGTTCCATTTAGTGTCTTTATGGTGTTAAAAGCCTGAATCAGCAGCTGAACACTCCGTGGAGGTTTATCAGATCCTTTGTTTCTTCTGCAGCTGCAGTGGAGCAGCTTGCCATCAGCGAGGAGGACGCTATTTGTTTCCAGCCGTTGGAGGATGACGAGGAGCTGCAGGTGGAGGCCGCCTCAGACACCGGTACGTCATTTTTACGTTGGACTGTGGTGAGTCGATGAGTGAAACGGGGCGCTGCTTTCAGGCGCTGCTTTCAGGTACTGCTCGGTAATCTCTGTTCTTCGTCCTTCACTCACAGCTGCTCAATGAGATAACGCGCCACTTCCACAGTTTGTATGTAGGGCAGGATTCACACTTTGGAAGAATGGAGAGCTTAATTAGCCTTTGTCTTTTTGTTTTAGGTTGTTTGATTTTAATGTAATTTTTAAAAATGATTTCAGTTTTTTAAATTTTAAATATCCCCCAATAATCATCACAATCATTATTATTGTGATGTTGTGGCACTGCAGCGTGGTGGTCAGCAGGGTTGTCTCACAGTGAGAAGGTTCTGCTTCTGTGTGGGTTCTCAGGTTCTCCCACAGTCCAAAATTTACCTGCTGATTCTAAAGCAGCTGTTTTCATTCCTGCTGTGTTGCTGTTATTATTATTATTACAATATCATGATGGAATCTGTGACGTCGTCTCTCCTGTAGCTGTGGAGGAGATCTCTGTCAGTGAGGAGGAGGCTGCAGCTCGTTCACAGCAGGTGGAGGAAGACGAGGCACTGGCCCGACGGCTACAGGCGGAGGACAACTCGAACATCGGTATGTGTCAACGTTGGGTGGTGAGGACCTTGATGTCAGAGAATGATCGAGAACAGCATTATTATTGAAACGTGATTGGCCTAGCGGGGGGTTCCAGCCTTCTGCTGAAGCCTCAGCAAACATTCTTCTAATCCTTCGTTTGTTCTGCAGTGGCGGAGGCGGAGCAGCTCGGCATTAGTGATGAAGTGGAGGAGGCCACTGGTTTACAGCAGGTGGAGGATCATGAAGAGCTGCACCGATGCCTGCAGATGGAGGCAGACTCTCAACAAAAATGCCTCACTTGAGGCAGAGCGGACAGGTGTTCACGTTTCTGTTTGATCCTCCAGGTACGGCTGGATCGAATGGAGTCCGAGCTGCACAGCAGACACCGTCACCACCTCCATCATCATCATCACCTCCACAGGGTCAGAGAGCCAATCACAGTCCGATGGTGGTTTTAATATTATTAAATGTATGGCAGGAAAACGTAAAGCTCTGAGTCCCGCTTTCATTTATGGCGCTCGGTTCAGGAGGCGTGCAAAGTTATGCTTTGATTCAGTGACCGAGATGTGACCTTCTCTCTGCAGGGTCGTCCCACAGAGCGCCGCTGGATGATTCAGGTGGCCCCTGGAGAAGGTAAGCACCAAAGACCCATGACACCCTGTAGACCAACTACTGAGATGTGGTATAAATACATGCAGTATTTCAGTCTCTACATAAAAATTGAACAAATGTCTGGTTTCAAGGCTTTGTTTGTTTAGAACTCTACAGGAAACATCTGACGAGCTAAACCCTCATCAGTTGTTTCAGCAGATACCTGATTGGTCAGTGACACTACAGCGTAGAAACCTATGCTGCGTGACACTGTTGTAGACCTTTAATCGGTCTGCTTCTGCTGATCGTTCCACAGATCTGATTCTTCACCACAGGCGTGGTGGGAGTAGGGATGCCACACCTGACGACGCTGAAGATAACGACTACGAGGTGAGGAGGGGGAGGAGTCTCGAAGGGGAAGGAGTCTCACTAATTTTGCATATTTTATCCACTCTGGGACAAAAATAACGTCGCAATTTGTCTTTTTCAACTTTCTGTGGACCTTTTTTCAAAACGATGTTTTAAAAGTAATCTTTTTTTCTTCTTCGTGTCAGCTTAAAGCTGCACAGCTTCTTTTTTTTTCTTTGTTTTAATGTTTTATCTCAGACTCGGTTTCTTGGTTTCTCTTTTTTACATTCCTCCTTTGTGTTACAGTTAAACTCTTACAGTTAAACGCTGCAGGTAATCGCCGTGGACCTATCGGAGTGTTGTGTTAACAGACAGGAAGAGTTTGTGTTACCCTGCGACCCCTCTGCTCGTCTTTCAGTCTCTGCTGCAGCTCGAGGAGCTTCAGGGTGCCGTGAGGACCAATCAGCTGAGTGCGACAGATATTCAGAGGTTTCCCACCAAGGTGTTCCAGGGACTTGGCGGCGGTGGGAACACGCAGTGAGTCTCCAGGCTTGCCGTTTGTAATGCTGAAAAAAAACAACCTGAACCAGCACACTAACACGTCTCTGTGCTGATTGGCCGGCAGGTGTCGGATCTGTTTCTGCGACTACGGTGATGGCGAGATGCTGAGGATGCTGCCCTGTTTCCATGACTACCACGTCAAGTGTATCGACCAATGGCTGAAGGTAACACCTTGCTCGGTTACACACAGATGACATAAACTCAAAACACCACTTGACTCTCTAAATAATTTCTCTATGGGGATCAATAAAGTATTTTGATTGATTGATTGATTGATTGACTCTGTCTCCTCCCCCTCAGGATAACCCCACCTGTCCCATCTGCAGAGTCAACCTGGCTGACAAAGACGCCATCGCCCCCCCGTCCTCTGACCTTTGACCTCGTTTCTACTGTTTGACAGCAGACAGAAAGGAAGGAAGGCGGACTTGTTTTTGTTTTGAATACTTTAATTTAAAGGTTTTGCTCTATGGTCATGCAACCTCAGGATTAGAACCGTAAACCTCTGAGCCATTCGTGTTGTCACTGCTCAGTCGCCGTTCACTCCTCATAGTAGCGTTTCTTCATCGCTCTGTACTTCCTCAGGTAGTAAAGCGCCTCCAGCTCCCGGGCCACGTACTCGCCACGTGCGATCAGGGCCTTTATCTGCTCGGGGTCCTCCACCGCCTTGTTCCTGGCAAACGCCGCTCTCAGACGGTCCCGGAAGTAGTCGCCACCTTTGGGGTACTCCCGGCCGAGGTAGAGAAGCTGCAAGGAGGAAGAGGACATGTTAGCGTCAGAGCCGGCGAACTCTGCAAAAATACGTCCTTATTTTAGGGCAAAAAGGCGGCCGATGTATGACAGCGCATGATGATCACATGATCTTTGGCTGATTTACCTCCTGAGGGTAATATGTTTTATCAGAACAAGCATCGGGAACGCCTTCATTACAATCACATCAGACTTCGTAGTTTCACTTTATCTCAGAGATAAACCCTCTGAGGATCCACGGGGGGCTCACAGGCTTTTAGTGATTCACTTTACAAAAGATTAATCTGAAATTTTGTCATTTAATCTTGCTTTGTAATTCCTCTCTGGCGCTTTCTGTAGAAATCTTATCCTAGTCTAAAAGTGATAACAAAGTGTTTTCCTAAAGAGAGTCAAAGGTTTATCTGGAGATAGTTCTGCAGTCATAAAGGCGGCGCTGATTTCCATCCTACACGCTTCCTCGCTCTGCAGAGAGGAATGAGCTCCTGCGTGAGGTGGAAAGTTTCCCCATGAGGGATCATGAGTGCCGCCATCTTATTTTATGGATTTATGAGATAAGAAAGCGCCCCCTGCTGCCTGTTTGTTTAAACTCACTGAATTAGTTTTGATCAGGGACTGTAAACTGTAGGCCTCAAAGATTTAGTTTTCCCACACTTTAATTTATTAAAGAAATGAGCAACTAACCCGCTTTTGGGCATTTTATTTTTTAATTAAATCCATGTTTGAAAACGAATATTTGATAAACTATTAAACAAAAAAGAACAAAATATTTTACTTTCTAGATTTTTTTAGTCTACAGCAGATTTGTCTTATGTTAGATCCTACAGCCCGCTCTGATCTGTCAGTGTGAAGAACTACAAGCTGAAGCCCTCAAATATGTGGATATAAGGAAAACCGGCAAAGCTGGAATTTTTCTCTGTGATAAAGACATGCTGCTGCGGTGAATCAGTAACTATTAAAAATGTGTGAAATTACAGAAAACCTTCTACTAGCTCAACGTTTTGTTCATTCACAGAAAATGCCCTAATTTAAAAAAAAAAAAATGTTACAGTGAAACACTGTTAAAATAAAAAAATAATAAAATAATTAAAAAAAAAAAAATTTGTTACTTTATTAGTTTGGTGTAGTCTGAGTCCATGGCGAGGTCTCCATCAGCAGGAAAAGATTTCAAAATTTAAAAATAGTTTAATAAAAAAAAAATCCCAAATCGATGCCCTTGTTCACATTTTCTAGGCTCTCTTTAAAAGCTCTGTCCTTGGCCGATTCCGGCCCCTGGGCCTTATATTTGACACCCCTGGTCTAAAGATAAACACTGCCTGCTTTATCTTTGTGCCACCAGCTGATAATTCTCCTCGTTTTAACTTTATCATCACAGCAGGTTTTATGTCGGGTGTTTCACTCAGAACCCGTTAAAAGGGGCGGGGCTAGAGAGGGAAGCGTGTTGGATTTCTGGGTTTCGGGCTTCAATGTTATTAAAATATTGTGAGGGTGGGCTGCGAGTGTAATTGTTGGCACGTTTCTTGGTTTTTCTCTGCAGATGTTCTTCATCTTATTGTTTACTTCCTAAATAATATGGTGCCAGATTATTTAGCTGATCTCCTCTGTCTGTAGCATTTGAGGCTATTATGGTGATTTTCATCTAGCTCTGCATTTACATTATTTATTTTAAATCTTTAATTTATATTCTATCTGTATGTAATACTTTTTGTGACGCTGGTAGCACAGTTTACTTTTACTAAACTGGAAGGAAGAAATCAATGTTAATACAAGATGTAATGAGACATTTGCAACAGGAAAAAATTTAATTCCTACTAAGAGGGAATCTGGAAGAAGAATGTGTAGTCCGATAAATAATATCCTCTCTTCAACTTTTTTTTGTTGTTGTTTGTTGTATTTTATTTTGTCTAAGTTTTTCCATACACATGTAATCAGTTTTATTTGAACCTATGTCATCTTTATGGAAAAAGAAAACAGGAAAACCAAATAAAGAGATTTAAAAAGAAAAAAAAACCCCTCAGCACTTCGGTGCAGATACTACATGGCCACCAGGGGGCTTGATTGTATAATGGGACATTAGAGACGCAGCTGTGGGCCTTCAGATCTGTCCGTTTGGGGTCATCTCATCAT
This sequence comes from Hemichromis elongatus, assembly GCA_015108515.1. NCBI lineage: Eukaryota > Metazoa > Chordata > Actinopteri > Cichliformes > Cichlidae > Hemichromis > Hemichromis elongatus. The sequence goes on along the minus strand of VUQR01035272.1, from coordinate 7,939 downwards.
TATGCACCTCTGATGGGTCCCAGTGGTACCGATGGATCATCGTGTATTTTAAAAGGAAATTAACTGTCAATAAATGTTAACGACATCATCATGGAGTCTGTGCTACACTGCCTAAAGTCTCATCATCCAAACTCCAGAAAATATGACGTTTACAGCCGTGAAAACAAAATCTAGAATGTAAGAGCGCTGGAGCCGACAGAGTCTCATTGAGTTGTTCTTTAAAAATAAATTTTCCCAACACTTACGTTCTTGTAGAGTCGAAACACTTCAGACCTGAGTGGGTTCGCCATCGTTCTGGAGGAGAGTCAGAGACGAACGCAGAACGAAAGCGAACTTTATTCAGATAAAAGAGGTTTAACCTGCTGCTCATGCTCAGTAACTGCTGAGGGTTCAATTCCATCTGCAACACAAAGACAACTGAAGATCTGCTGACTAATCCCCAAAAAAATTATTAAACCAGATTAGTCGCTTCGCATGAAGCACAAAATCTGAATTACACAGTCAGATGAATAAAGCAGCTCTGAAGCCTGATTTTCCTGTTATCTGTCACAGCTGAAGCACTACAGACGCCAGTGTAACAATAAATATGTTTAATAAATGTTAATAATAATAAAGCACATTTTGAAGGTACAGAGTAACCTAATGTTTCTATGATGTTTGGGAACAGATGATGACGTTTATGGGTTTTTGGAGACCTCTCAAAAAAAGAAATTGATCTTTGCCAATACACCAGACTCTGCTGGGGGGGGGACGTAGCCTTTCACCTGACAGAAAATAGAAGTTTCTGGTTAACTTTTCGTGAATTTGTCGTATCGCTGTTTTCTTGTGATTCGAACTAACCCACTAAAACGTCAAAGACGCTCTGTAACACAAACTAACTGACCATTTGAGGCCGCTGCAGCTCTGCTCTTCTGTGAGGCAAAAATCCAGCTTTTTTGAATGGAATCTGGTGGAGAGGGACGCCTTCACGTCTCAGTTAACACATAATCCACAGCGCCTCATCAAGGTGAGTAAAACTCGCACACCCGCACGTGACCTGTGGTGGGCGTGGCCCATGGCATCTCCTGCAGGTAACACCGACTGTGGGGATCCGCGTGTCTCTGCCTACAGGTGGTTTACAACGTTAGAAACTACACGCAGTATCGCACTACATTCACCGTGTAACGCCCACCTGTCTGCCAGGTATGCGTTAGATTATTAAACTATAAACACCTTTAATGCTCAACTCGTGACCTCATAAACATGATAAACAATTACAGGAACATTTGAGGCTCTTTGGTCTCTGCTGCAGGGTTCTAGCTTCTGCGTGAAGGGGATAAAATGAAACTTCATCTTTAGGTGATCCACTTCAGATAAACAGCGCTAGCAGGAAGCTAACTTTGCTCTGAGCAGCTGAAATAATGCGAGAGAACCCAACTAAACTAACCGAACCAAGTCTGAGCGGGATCGACTTCTTACCCTGGCCGTGACCTCTCAGCTGAGTAGGATCAAAGGTCACCTGCTAGCCTCGCGCAGGGTTAAAGTTCCCGCTGCTGTTCGTCTGAAACAACCCGGTGAGCTCCGGGTTCATCACCGCGGAGCACGAAAACTTAAAGTCTGTGAACTTTCTGTGCGCGCTCACAGGCTAGCAGGTAAACAACCAAAGAGTGTGAACGCGCAGAGAGAGTAACCCCTCCACGACACGCTCAAACCGCCAAGTGTCAAAGAACACACATTTCACTGGAAACTACGACAGCATATCCCCGTAAATACCAAAAAAAAAAAATTAAATAAAATACAATAAATACCACATAATACCATAAATACTACCTCATACTGTGTTACTTACTGATCATTAAAATTGTGATAAACACAAGGGTTTAGAAAGATTCTGGTTGATTTCAGTGTACATAAAAACAATTTTTTATTGGCTGTAAACTTTTTAATTCTTCTTCAGACAAAACTTTCTTATTAAAACATGATGCAGGAACATGTGAACCAACTGTCTTTCAAACTCTTCCAGGCTTTGACATCAAAATTCATTAAATTACAACAAGACAGACTTACATAAGTGTTCACTCTCCTCTACACACACACACGCACACGCAAGTGTTCATGTTTGACCATCTGACTTCAGGATGAGAGGAGGAGTCACAAACTAGGCTTCAGGCGGTCAGTAGTTGGCCCTCAAACGGCGGTTCTCCTCCTTCAGCCTCTCGATCTCCTCCACCAGAGACTCGTTGACAGAGTATTTCTCTATCAGACTGTGGATCTCAGTCTGAAACACAAACAGAGAATCATAAAAAAACAGAAAGTCAAATCAGCCCATCAGAGGAAAGCGTGGAGGAATCTGTCGTACCAACTGGATGTAAAACTGTCGGATCATCTCCACCTGGAGATTGATGATGTCTTTGTGACAGGCGTTCCTGAGGAGGAGAAGCATGTTTATGTCCTGCTGCTATAAAAACTCAACCAAAGAAAAAAAAAATCTGGATCAATCCGCCACTTAGAATAGTCCCCACAGAAAGCAAAAAGGCTAGTTAATTCTTCTCTGGAGAAAGGTCAGAGGTCAGACTGACCTGAACTCCTCCAGAGTTTCGTGGATCATGTTTTGGATGAAGTGGATCTGCAGGGAGGTGAGAGGAGCAGCTCCAGCCTGTCCAACCACGTCAGCGATGTTCTGAGACAGAGACGAGGAAACGGCAGCCGACAGGGCTGGACCTGAAGAAGAGGAAACATTGGAATCTCCCACACAAGCAGCTGACCCTGAACTCGGAGTCCAATTCACAAATCTATTTCTACAGAGTCCCACAGACTGTGAACTAACCACAGTGATATCTGACCTTAGTGAGAATTGAACCCTCGCCCTCAGCACTGCTGCTGCCCGACTCTACCTGTTGCTGCAGAGGTGGCAGGTGGAGCTCCGTGGACAGGTGAGTCGTAGCTCAGCTGAGCCTGAATGCCGTTGGCTCTCCGGAGGCTGGGCTCTGGTGTGAAGAAGGGCGGGGCCAGCTGACTATGATTGGTTGGCTGGGACATAGGGGGCGTGGACTGACTCTGTGTCTCCAGACTGGAACAGCTGACTTTGTCAGACTGAGACAGAATAAAGTTTAAAGTTAGGTGGACCTGGATTGTCACAGACGCAGAGGTTAAAGATTAAAGGTCATCACCTTTCTGGAGTCACATGGTTCTCCGCCTACAGCCGTGTTTGGCTCCTCCTCTTTAATAGCCGGAGGGGTTTGGAAGACAGACAGCGGGCTGTAGCACCGCCCTGCCGAGGCTGCGAGCGGTGTTCCCAGTGGCGTCTTCCTGTGAGAGCTGGGACCTGCGTGAGAGTCTGAAGCACAGAGAAGGCATTCTTTAACCTCGTCTGGACCTTTAGGCATATTAATTGGGCGCTGAACTTGAACTCTGACCTTCTCTGACTGGGGAGAAGATGTCCAGGCTGGCCCGGCCTGTCAGCTGCTGCTGTCCCTCCCCATCTCTGGACATCACCTCCAAAGTGGTAACTAAGGAAAAAGGAAACACAGCGTCAGGGTTAGTCGGACAGTGGCGTCGCTTCAAATGCGCCTAATGACTTCTTCTTATACCATGTCCTCGTCCAAATGGGGTGTTCATGGTCGTCCCGTGGGTAACCAGGTCTGGAAAACGATGGAGAGTCATCACTGAAACCGATTCAATTTGACGTGATAACGGAGAATACCGTGAATTACAAAAACAAGGAAACGTTAGTGAATGCGGCATCAAATTTCAGCCAATCACAGGCTGCGTGTGACCTTCGCGAGCAGGAGAGAAGATGTCCAGACTGTTTCGTCCCACGCTACTGAACTTCTCCAGCGCAGGAGGCTGCTCGGCCCCTTGCTGGCCTTCAGCTTCCCGACACATCCCCTCCACAGCGGAGCCTCCTGCTGGACACGTGCTGTGATTATGACTTTATCATAATCAGATAGAACAACCCTGGTTGGCCACACTGCCACAGGTCCTTCAACCTCATTTATATCCCACAGTGACCCACGGGGTGAAACCCACCTGTGTTTGTCGCTTGTCTGTTGGGGGCGGGGCCTATGCTGGGGGTGGGATCTGGTTGGCTGCTGGGAAGTTTGGTGGACGATCTCTTAGAGCTGGAAGTTTTTGACGAGCCCATTTTACTGGACTGAGACAAGAAAGAGCGAGAATAGAACCCTGCAGGTAACGGTTTAACACACTGAAGAAAAAATTTATATTATTCCCATCTGTCATCCGAGAGTCCAGACTTTAGTACCTTGTGTCTGCTGGTGTTGCTCTGGAAGCGCAGACAGGTCACTGAGGTTTTATGGGCCACTGTGATCCTGGTGGGGGCGCTGGAGTTTCTCAGGTCGTACTGGTAGATCTTCCCGTGAGTGGACCCAACCACCAGCCCAGTACCGTCCAGAGTGAAGTCCACGGCGGTCAGAGGATTGTCCACACGGATGGACCTCAAGACACTGAAGAAGCAGACGATCACGCCGTTAAACACAAACTGGAACAGGTTTTATCGACAGATCAAGAGTGGGCTTCATCTCATTCTGCTTTCTTATTATTGGTGTTTTGCTTTGGTTCTGGACTGTTGGACAGACAGGTTTAGATTAACATAGAATAAAGGATCATTTTAAAGTCTTCTGCAGTCTCCTGAAAGGAAGGCAGTTAAAAGACTCTACACATTCTCAGAGCCCAGTTCATTCTAGAGGAGCTTGAGAGCGCCCTCTATGGAACAGGAGCTCCACAGAGGGCTAACAGCCCTGTGACCGAGCAGGTCCCCAGGATGTGCAGAACAGAGCGACTGGACTCACATCTTGCTGGCGGTGTCGTAGCAGACGATCTTCTTGTCCAGGCCGACGCTGACCACCAGCAGGTCGCTGGTGGGCGAGAAGGCCAGGCCGGAGCCCGGGGCCTTGTGGGCGCCGTCGAACACGTGCAGCTCCTTCTGGGTGTTGGAGTCCCACAGGACCACCGTGCCACTGTCAGACACGCTGCCCAGTAGGGAGCGCTTCACCGTGGACAACCTCAGATCATGTACGGGCTGGAGATCAATAGATTGTCAAGAAGCAATACCAGACATTCCTCTGCTGTCTTTTAGTTACAGGCTTTAAATACACAGACTCTCACTGCTGGCTTCTGAATGAATTGAAGCACAAAAACTGAGTCTATACTCCACTCTCTGGTTAACTCTGAGCCTGCAGAGTTCTTCTTTTATTGAAAACTTTATATAATGATCATAAAACATCAATTAAGAAAGGACATAAACTGAAACCACACCCCCATCTTTTGCTCCCTGCTCATCCTCCTTCACTACAGTCGTATCACCAACCTACAGCTCACCTGTCTGACTCACCTGAGCCACTGCACATGAACAGCTTCAAAGAAAATCTTAAACAAAAGATATGAAAGCGGGGGTCTGACCTGGTTGCTGCCGTGGCCGAACGGCTTGCTGGACAGGTTGGTGGTCAGACTGTGGAGGACTAAGTCGCCGCTGGTGGAGCCGGAGGCAACATAGCTGTCGTTGGCATTAAAGGACACGCAAGTCACCTCCTCCTTATGGTCCTAAAGGAAAAGGAGGCCATGATCATCCCACTCTGTGCATGAATCTCAGAGATAAAGGTTTATGGTGTTAGGTTCTACCTTGAGGGAGCGGTGCAGTCTCTTGGTCTTCAGGTCCCAGATGTGGACGCAGTGATCGAGACCTCCACTGACCAGAAACTGAGACGATGAACTCAGACACAGCCGGGTCTGCTTTTTCTGAACACAGGTACAAACCAGCACCGTTACAGTTTACAGAGACCGAAGAACTCTGTCAGTGAGATACTTACCAGACTGACTTGACTTTTTAAAACTACACAGCATAAAAGCCTTTGTCCCTAAAACACCTGGAAGAACAGAAGTTCATATTTCTAAAGCTCAGTGTTTTGGTTTTGGGAACTGAAGGAGAATTTGGACCCAGAGACAAACAATAACATCTCAGGCTTTATTCTTCTTTTATCCCCCTGCAGTCACTATGAAACAGAGCTGAGACTCACCCCGTCAGCCAGCTCCACCACCGACACAGGAGTCGACTTGAGGCTGGAAACGACCAGCTTGTCCCCGCTGCTGCTTGCGCTGGCCAGGTACTGGTCTGAGAGAACTGGTCAAGGCTGAATCACAGATCTAAAGGTGACTCAGCGTGAGCAGGATAAAGCTTAAAATAAGCTTTCTTTGTCTCACACTGTTAATTATCTGTCTGAAAGAAGCTGTTTTAGCTCCTCCTTTTTTTAAGACATTTTTACTTGATCAGCTTCCCCTTGAAATGAAACTGCTGACTGAGATCATAAACTCATCTGAAGGCGCTTACTGAGCTCAGGGTGACCAAAGACATCTATACAATCAGACAGAGAAGTTGCCCCCTGCTGGACATGACAAAGCCCACAGGTTTCCATCTTTCATATCCAGTCTGTGGCGATTTAGTGACAGCAGGATACTGTTAGAGCTCCAGCAGGCCTGAGCCACCGGGTGGCTTGTGCTGTGTGGGTTAAACTGCTCCAATGGCGCCATGGAAACCGCATCCCAGATCTTCACGCAGTCTCCGGTCGACACCAGCCGTGTCACCTCCTCCATGGCAACAGCTGGAGAAAATAAACACATGTACAGAGAGTTGTACACTGGCAGGCCGTCGCTGTTAGTTTTACGGCTCATTATTTATTTTGTTAAACTTGCACAAATAACGTCATTATATATTTTTCCATTAATGCATTGATCAGAACTGCATGACTATAGAAGGGAAAGAAAACAAAAAACAAAGATAACACACAGGAAGGTGAATCAGATTTACATTTACAGCCTCCTATGGAGTTTAGGGGGAGTAAAATAAAACCCATTAAGTAATTTATACTTCATAAATTTCCCCCAGGCCTCTTATTTTATGTTGATCAGTATTTGATATAAGCTCAGGTCCTTTTGCTGAAAGATCCTCAGATTATTAAAGAGATCCTTTTTCAATTTGTTGAATATTTTATAAAAACACAGCTGCCTTATATGTCACCTCAGGAAGATCCAAGCAGTAGTTTTAGGACTGATTTAAGGATCTTCTTGTTGGTTTTTAAAGACTCCTTGAGCTCTGCCTGAGATCTTACAGCGACGCCTTGTTGGTGGTCATTCGTGAAATCTATTTTTGTTTTGTTTTTTTGGCTTTTATAAACCGACAAATCCAAAAACAAATGTGTATGTCTACTTTTCCACTGAATTCAAAACTAAATTCTATTGAATTTAACCGTGATTGTGTTTATAGTCTTTACTGTTCAGCGCTCCTAAACCTGGTTTTAAAAAGTCTTATATGAATCTAAACGAGATAGGAAATGTAGGTAGAAAAGCTGGTGCGGTAACTCCAAGTATCGGCCAGTAGAAGTACAGTGCTGCTAAAGTATTTGTGTGAAACCTTCAATCGGATGTTTGTAGTTTTTTGGTCTCTTTTGTAGTTTTTCTGCACAGTTAACTGCAGACAGACGGACACGAAAAGCCGAGTCTAACACCTGTGAGGACTTTCAACGGCTCGCAGGCTGTTTTTGGTACATCAAACAGAAACTTTATCGACTTTGTTCCATTAACTTGAACCTGTAGCCCAGGCTAACCGGCTAACAGCTCAGCGGCTTTAAAGTTAACAAACAGTCGCGAGGTGAGCTGAAACCGCGCGGGAGCTATTCACCTTACCCACAGCGTCTGTAAGCTTAGCCACACTTACCCAGAAAGAGTTTTTAATCACCGAAAAGTGGAAACTGAGTATGTTTTGGAGGCGCCCTCAGCCAATGAACCGCCACTACGGAGCACCATGAGGGACAAACGACGGAAACGGGATCATACGTCCTCTGTTTGTATTAAAGTCTAATCGAAACGTACTAAATATACAATATTAAAGCAACGATTAAAAGAAAAACACTGAACAAAATATTTAATTATTGTTATATTAGTATGAAGA